>JANLJB010004748.1:63370-110102 GCA_026212285.1 Bursera cuneata
ATAAAAAAAAAAAAAAAAAAAAAAAAAAAAAAAAAAAAAAAAAAAAAAAAAGGTTACCAGTTTTACACCCCAATTTCTGCATATATTTTAGCCATTTTCCTCCTCTATTGAATTGGGCAACTGGAGTCTTTTGCTGATTCAGTTGATGTTGTTTCTCACGCCTTATCACTTTCCAATACCAAATCAAACGCGTACTGATACATGAAATGGAGACAGAAAATAAAATGGTCCAGCTGTACTGTGGGAATGTGATATGAAATTTAAGCTTTCTGGGGCCATGATTTTGTCCGCGTATTTTTACAGCTTGTACAATTCCTACCAACTGCATCCAGAGAATTCCTTGTACAACTGATGCCTGCTGATATAAAATCTAATACACTTCTTCAGTTTCAGGTTGTGCATGGTTTCTCTGGCTCATGTTAAAAAGCCGTATATTTGAGTTGCTCTACTTGAGCCGCCGTCTCATCTTGCAATCATTCTTCTTAACCTCAAAGCAGTTTGCATAAAAAAGAAAGGAAGACTGGGGAGTATGCGCGTTAATGTGTCCCTAAAACCTGCTGCCAACTTGATGCTTGTTCAATGCCCTTTTCGAAAGCTCTTACTTTTTAGAAAAATAAATAAAATTGTAACTCAATTTACAATTACATGGTGAAAAAATAAGATCCAAATTATCTCATGTCTTAAATTTGATCTCCTGATTTGAAGTCAAATGGGAAGTGAAGGCAAGGGCACAAAAATCATACGCGGTTCCGGGAATCAAGAAACTTCCTGAGCCTGACACTGGAAGCTGAAAGGCCACCCTCCCTGCCACAAGGCAGCACCTCATTAGCCCTCAGAAAGTGCTAAGGACACGTGGTTCCTGGAACTTACCTTTAATGTTTCAGCGAATCAGTTCTTTTCAGTCCATCATAATCACTCAGCAATAACAATCTTGCATAAATTTTACACGTGTTGCCACGTGTAACCTTCGACCCCACCATGGTTAGGCCAACTTTAACTAAGGTTAGGCTGATTGGTGGTTAGGATGAGCCCATGTCTATATTATTGAAGCCCAAGTTTGGTTCTGTTGGCGAAGTCTTCAAACTGTTTTTTGTGGAAGTGAGGAAGCTGCTTCCTTGTTCTCTCCTTGACCCTCTGTAGCCACCTCTTCTATATATTTACCAAGATTTTGTGCAAAAAGAAGTGTTTTTTCCATCTGGGTTCTTGAGAAAAAATCAGATGGGGCTCTCAAATTTTCCAAGTGCCGCTGAAGGCGTGCTTCCAGTGCTAGTAATGAACACGGTTTTGTCAGTGGCTTTGCTGAAGAACATGGTGAGATCTGTGCTTCAGCTGATGGGTGCTACGTGGAGTAATAATCCTTCAAATCTAGAGGAAGAAACAGATGCTTATTCTATTACACAAGAGAATGCAAGGGAGAGAAGAATATCAATAACCCAGTTCAAGTCTTTGTGTGAAAACAGGTCTATTATATCAAGAAGCAATAGCATCAATGCGGGGTGGGCTTCGGTGGAGTGTTGTGTTTGTCTAAATGGATTTCAAGCTGATGAGGAGGTGAGTGAATTGTCTTGCAAGCATTTCTTCCACAAAGGTTGTCTAGACAAATGGTTCCATAACAAACATGTTACATGTCCTCTCTGTCGATCTATTCTCTAGATTGAAGGATTGTTACTCGTTAGTCAGTTAGTGGGTGAAGTTTTTTTGGAGGAAACAATACTTGTCCTTTATAGTTTGCTGTACTTTTTTTTTTTTTTTCTTTCTTGTTTGATTTTTGCGCAAAGTTAAGAGAAAGTTATGTTACAAGCTTTCTCTTTGCTATATTGTGTCTGTTACAAGTACAAGAAGATAAAATAATGAAAACAGAGAAGGAAAATGAAGAATTTTTGAAGTCTTTTCATATGTATTGCTTTGTGTTATCATTTTTCTTGCCAAGTACAATCCTGTGAACTGAAAGATTTAGAGCCCTTTTAGTGGTCTCAATAAAAAATTGGTATTTGATATGAATTTTTCGATGTAACAAAGCATCGATGAGAAATCCTGAACAAAAGCTGCCATTTTTGGCGCCTTATTATGGTTATTGTCTATTTATGGACCCCAATTTTTGGAAAAAGGAAAAATCATTTCGAAGTGGCAAGGAATTAATTTGGAAAACATTCTTGGATACTCATGTTCTTTTTTTGACTACTGAGAAGAATTCCAGTAGTGGGAAAGTAGGAACAAGCAAAGCAAACCATCTCATTTACAGGTCCTTTTTAATTATTTTTTGGTAGCTGCAGATAATTGAGAAAAATGATAGAGCAAAGTAATATATATAAAGAAGAAACGTGTCGTAGACAGCGCTAGGAATAGGATATTTTTGTGGCAGATCCTACTAGTATCCAAAATGACTCTTTAAACGTCGGATTGATATCCTTTTAGAGTGGCTGTGGCATGCCATAAAGTTTGAACCTTTTTCAAAGATGGGAACTTATGAACGCTGAAGAAGAATCCACAACAAACTAGTTGAGCAACCAATATGAGGTCCAAAGGTCAGCTAAAACAATTAATAATTGCTACAAATCTTGGAGTCCCAATAAACTAATTAAATTTGGTTGTATATATAAAGATCTATGGTGAAGAGTGGCGACCACAGACTGGGCCCTAAAGTCGCTTAAATGAATTAGCATTGGGTAATGGCCACTTAGCAAGCATATATTTAATTAGTTATATATATTCTTAGTGAATCAAACTAGGGCAGGAAAAGGAATTTTAACTGAAAAGCCATCAAGCTTTTGGCTTAACCAGAAAAGCTTGAAGTCATGATAACCTGAAAGCTCATTCAGAATGTTACTATTGAACTAGAATAGATTTATAGGATAAGATAGGTTTCTTCATGTTCTCAATTTGTGCTCTTTTTCAATTCCCACACCTACTATGGAAAGGATAAGCTCTTCATCTCATCCACCCATAAGATGCATACAGTTCAATAAGGTCTCTGGAGCAGCAACAGAGGCAACTAGACAGGAATAGCCTAATATTGAACTTTGGTTATCTGGCATATAGGATCAGTATGTAGAAATGAACAGGCCCTTGTTGACATTCAACTACAAACAATTGAACCGTAAAAATAAGCTGAAATGATTGGCACAAAAGAGAAAAGAAGAGGAAAAGGAGATTGAAGAGCAAGATAAGAGCTACATAAATTATTACAAACCATGATTAAACATATTTATTCATCATTGGCAAAAACAAATAAAATTTTAGTGCCTTATTTAGCGTGGTAATTAGAGTTAGAAACACACCAAACAACCACGCGTTATCATAATGGATTAATACTTCAATCCTCTATATATATGTAGGGCTTCTCAGACATCTGCGGCCTGCTTAATTGAAATTCTTTATGGTCTTGCTTAACTTAAACTTGTTATGCTCGTGCTGAATAAATTCCTCAGCCTCTGCATCAACATCTTCTTCTTCAACTTTGTAGTCACTGGCTTTGGCATGCACAGGAGCACGTTCATACTCGACAGCATGACTCCTCCTTGGATCCTCAAATCGGTAACCTCCATAGTCATTGTTGACTGTTGTATTACCATAAGGGTAAGGATACTCCCGGGCTACAGGAAGTTTTTCTGCTGGCATTGGCTGTATGACAGCATAAACCGGGTAAGTATTTGGGGTATCCCAACTTTGATATTGCTGGTTATGCATGTGATGGTGCTTGTGCTGACGCTTGGGGCTTCCAAACAACATTTTTGGTAACTCTTTTGTTTGCAGTTGTTTTGGCAGGCAGGTTTTGAAACTTTTATGGCTGTATCTTGTATCTTACTAGCAATGTCAAGAGCAATTTATACTCTAATGTTGCGTTCCATCATGATTAAATCGAATCTAATACCCTCTCCTTTTGTAATTATCAAACACGTTCCAGCAAACTTTGTAGACTAGAAAGAAATTGGAGAGGAGAAATTGGATTCGTATTTCAGCTGAGATGATCTTATTGGGGAACAAGGAACAAGGAATTTTATGCCATTTCCTACTTCAATTATTTGAAGAGGAGAAATTTGATTCGAATTTCAGCTGTGATGTCTTATTTCCTATTTTAATTATTCGCAAATGTCAGGAGCCAACCAAAGTTGTCATTGAGGGAACGTCCCAATATAAAAAGTTTCTTTTCAGAATAATTTTTTTAGAAAAAAAAAAAGAAGAAAGGATACAAAGTTTATTCTTTTTCTTATTTTAGGTACAAACTGTTTCTAGGAACATCTCCTGAACTTTAGTGTGGCTCCGCAATTGCCAAGTGAGATATCCAAAATAATTTGTACAACTTGTAGAGGAAGCATTACGGGAAATCAATATTATGGCATCACTTAATTAGACTTTAGAAAAACGGGGTAGCTTGATTCGAGTTCTAGAATTCATCATTCAGTGGAAATTTATCTGTTGGATGGAGTTTCATGCCAAGCAAGACCTGAGTCATCAGGACAACATGGTAGAGACAAAATATATACGAATAAAATTTGGTGCAAATTATTCCACAACTGTGATCGATTCCAGACATTTCCGCCATGTAAATAATACTGCTTTATGTGACATAATAATTGGCTTGTTCTGTAAAGGGAACATAAGGTTAGGGCAGATCACTGATGCGACTTGTTGCCTAAATTGGTTTGAAGTTACAATGGAAAGTGTCTTTATGAATTAATTACGATACTTGAATAGATGTATAATCAAATTTTCCAGTAAGTTGCATCATGGAAAGAGTATTAAGACAATTGAAAGCTTTGCGTTAACACAAGACAGGTTTTATTTGTAGCATTGGTTTCACAATGCGGCAGATGCAAGCATCATAGTTTAAGGACAAATTAAGTACAACAGCAGACAGTTTTATTTTGATGAACGTTTTCAATCCAGACTCTTCCACTCATCAACAACCTGATGGCCATTGGGCATCCAATGGCTACCCTCATTCAAGCTTTGGCAGTGGAAACGGTAGTTATCCCAGCTACCATCCTGGAACCTCGTTGCCTGCACCCTCATAGTCGCTGGACCAGTATTGTAAGTCTCGTATTCAGCATTCACCATCATGCCGTTGGACATATGACCGTGAGGGAAATGTGGACCATTGAAGGCTCCGGGAGGGGGAAATTGGTCTCCAGAGGCATGGTTGAAGCGAACATTTGAGCAAGACCAGCCATTCTGATGCATATTTTGACCATTCCAACCATTGTGGTACTTGTTTTTGCCATGGCAACCATCCTGATGCTGAGCATAATTTCCACTCAGCGTCATTGGCTTCGAGTGTTGAGGAGAGTCAGTGCATGGCCCTGGCATGATTTGCATACTCGAAACATGGTTCTGATAGTCATTTTGCATGCCATAACTCTCTTGATGCATGGCATAGCTCTGCTGACCATAGCCATACCAGTGATTCACGTTTTCCAGCATGGTAACTCCCTACTAAGCACAGACTTAGCTCTAAGATTTCTGGATGTGCCGTGCATGTATTTGTGATCAATTTATAGTCTAGTTCTGAATCAGATAAGAAAGAATCTCCTAGCCACTTTTGTGTCAGTTTTCGAATTTCATACTGTTTTCACTGTTTTCTGATGAATGCTAAGTGGCACCGAAAGTTTCTTTCAGAATCTATTCTTCAAGCATTGTGTATCATGAAATGGAGGGCCCGGAGACAAGCTATTGGCATCTAAGGCTCCGTCGTTCTGTACGAAAAGAAAATAAATACGAACTAGAATAATCAATTAACGGATTGGATCAGTAAAAATTCTGATTCTTCATCCGTCCGGAATTTGTGAACGTAAATTCATATTTTCTTTCAGTGACAATCAGACTGCACATGGTTCATTGATTTATCAAAACCAAGCCGTCGGGCACATACAAGCTGAGTAGTTTTTTATTGTTTCCATTAACTGAAATTAGCAACAGTCTACTCTCACGCCCTGCCAAAATTTTCAGTTTTTGTGCTCCAAAGATATCCGAACACACATCTTGCTTCATAATTCCAATTCCTAACCATTGTTAATTTTACAGAAGCTTAATTAGTTCAGCTAATGAACTCCGTTGCTCAGCTGGTAGGTAATGGACGGTGGGCACAAGTCTAAGTATCAATCCACCCTTTCCAGACGCAAGTAGCCTAACGAGTATCACATTGCCACCTTTATTGCCAGAATGGCTTGACAATTGTTTTTTAGATATCTTTAACAAAGAAGACGACAGACTTATGATGCAGTTTGCTTAGATCAGAGAGTAAAAGTTTATTAGTGCTCAGTTCCGATTTCGTTTTCCAATGATTCAAAGCTGGAGATTAGGCAAGCAAGAAACCAAGAATTCCTAGAAGTGGATAACAAAGTAGATAGCCTCACATCATACGAAGGGAAAATTAGTTATACAAATTGCGCATATCTGAAACCACTTTAAAAAATTCCAAGAAATTAAACTGCATTGACCGGAACATAAAAATGTGCAGAGACGTGACGTCCATTAGCAGAAAAGGAATAAAGTCACAACCATACCAAACCACATAGTTCTCTTGTATTGCAAGCAACACTAGGAACAGCTGTAGAACAGAGCATTTTTAACAACCTTGCTATTTTAATGATAAGAAGCACTGATAGAATCTTCATTAAGATCAATACAAGGTCTAAGAGCAATCAGATAGTACAAATTAACGAGTTTAATGAAACATGTATAAATAAATGTCTCAAAACAAAACTTCCCGACACGGGGACATCTCAAGAACCTCAAACTACTTTTTGGTGTATTTGGGAATATCATGACATACCTGCTAAGTTACATAACCCTGCAGCAACTTAGCCCTTCCCATTACATTGAGGGCACCCCTCAATAAATGGATATGCTCGCAATGAATCAACCCAAATACAGAAGATATATACAAAAAAAAAAAAAAAAAAAAAGACTCACTCTAAAAAGTTCCAAGTATTTGTCCAGCTNTACATAATATATAAACAAAAAAAAAAAAAAAAAAAAAGACTCACTCTAAAAAGTTCCAAGTATTTGTCCAGCTCTCCAAACATTTGCCAATTAACTAAATTAATTCACCTGGACTTAGGTCACAGCTATGTCAGTAACACACCAGTCATAGTTGTTCCAATTGAACCCTTCTTGAGGAGTCACACAAGCAGCACCTGCTACTAATCTTTACAAGAACAGATATCTATACTTATTGGTAGTTACCCACTTTCTCGTAAGCAATTCCCCGGCAAGAGAAATTTATACTTGTCCGCATTCTCCAGAAGATACGACGGTAGATGAACAGCTGAGAAAGAATGAGGAACTGGTCCCATTTTCCCAATAATTTCCTTAAATGTGTACTCCTCTGGAAGCATATCAAATAAATCAGCTCCCTTGCAGATTACTCTCTGAATTCTTTTATGGTTCAAGAAATACGAGAATCTAACTCTGTCAAAATGGCTGTATGCTTTCATTTTAAATGTAAACTCATTGATATGTCGGAAACAAAAGCTACAATGCCACCCTGCCTCTGCCAAGATGTCATCTGACTGCCGAAAATGTGCATACCGAGTTTTACCTGTCTGATACTTGTGGACTGAAGCTCTCCAGCTGTTATTATCCACAAGAAACTCAAAAGAGTACAGATAATTCTTAAGCCGAAGATGAAGGACAGGAGGAATGTCGTCACACCACCTCAAGAGATTGATAGTGTGTCTACTTGGTATCTCATCAACATCGGACATTATCAACAAGTCATCATCAGTAATACCAGCAATTTTAAGAAGCTGGTCCAGTGCCACACGCTGATATGCCTCCTCGACAAATGGGTTTTCCCCTTTCTTAAATCTCCCTCCAATAGTCCCATATGTCAATCGGGGCTCAACAAATTTGAACTTATCCCGATTGGCAGCAAACACTAGGGGCTTTGGCTTCCCAGTAAATGTTGAATTAGACTCAAGAAGAACAAACTGCGTTATGTAAGGGTACAACTCTTTCCAGCGTATGGTAAGGATGTCCAATTCATTGCTGAACAAAACTGCATCATAAACACGTCTTGGGTACTCGCGAATTCCCCAACCATGAAGTTTGCAGAGTCTCTCCATAGACACATTCTCATGATAATAGTGTGGTATTTCATGGAAAGGTTTGGGTGGGGATTCCCACAAAGGCCGTAGAAAGTATGAGATCTTCTGCCCATGCACATAGATGCCAAAAACACATGTTGGGACGAGTGCAAACAGAAATATATAGGTCTTCAAATCCAAGCCACGCAAAATGCAGCGAATTCTTGACATGCTCAGACCTCGACTTGATTCCTGCATAGTAAGGAGTAAACTCTTAATATTCAAGACAAAAAACAACAAAATATGAAGCAAAAAAAATTTCCCATTATTGACTGTCAAAAGAATATTAAATCAAATATGTTTTACTATAGATAACAATACAGCAAGGCAGAATTTAATAACAAAACAAATTGTGAGCAAACAGTAAACTCCTTTTAAATTCCCAGAGAAAGAAACCCTGGTTAAAAGTTGCTATCTTTCCCAAAGCACAAAAATGTTATCTTTTCTCTATCCTTAGTTCCTCAGGAGAGCTAAAGAAATAATAAAGGAGATCCCAGATTTCACATTAAATAACTTTACAAAAGGATATTTAGACTAAAAAACTATTTAAAAAAAAAAAAGCAGAAAACAACCGATAACAATAAATAAAAAAAACGATGGTAAATTCAACATCTGCCCTCAGCAATAAAATTTGAAGTTTTTAGCAAATGCAACAAGAAAGAAACATATGCCAATTTTACATGTACACTACACCAAAAAAAAAAAAACGCAATTTTTTTTCGTAAATTGAACAGGGCAACCAAGTATCAGAGACACCTTAACAAAACGATTATCAATAAAATCAGAATAATAATATCGAACCCATGGGACACAAATTGTCACATTACAGACAGTCAGCATTCAACATAGCCAAACATGATAAAAGAAACCTAGATCCAAAAATTTTAGGTTCCTTTTCTTTCCCACATTTTGTCAGAAACCATTTTACAAAAAAAAATCAACAAATTAATAAATTGGTTCTAAGTTTCAAGTATATGTATCCCAGCAAACAACTTAAATAATAAAAATTTATAAAATAGAAATTAAAAATTAAAAAATTTACCTGGCCACAAACATCACCGCAGATATCATCACTCTTTTTAGAACAGTAATGGCCACCTTCATTACTCATCATCCACCACATTCTCTTCTCCTTCAAGACTTGGCACAAAAAATCTCGAGATCACTGTTCCAAACCAGATCAGCTTTCACAATTACGAAAATGCCCCACCCCTTTTCTTCACAAACGTGACAAACCCTTGTTCTCCTTCACAACCCAGATGTCAAATCGGGGAAAAAACGAACAATATCTCACCTTCAGCTCTCGATCCCAGAGCCCTGCAAAATTGCTATATTTTCCCTCTCTCTCAACGCCAGAGAAATGAAGGGTCGCTGAGAATACCCAAAATTAGCGATAATGGAGTGTCAATCTAAACTATTAATATCGAAGCCAATAATATAATAACAAGAATAAACCAAAAAATCCTTTTTTTAAAATAAAGAAAAAGGTATTGAAAATAGAGATGAAAGGCTGTGGCCTCTCTGTTAATGGGTGGCAGTTGTAAAGACTTCTAACAAGAAGAGCGAGCCGTTTCACTTGTCTTCTACCCCAACTTTCCAATGCTTCTTCTCATTAAATAGTTCTATTCCTTAGTCGCCCGTTCACGATAATGCCCATGCGTTATACCGTTTTATTGAGCGTATAAGCGAGGTTATTTTGGTCATTCAGTTTTTGGGCCCGGTCCCTACCCCCTACGCGTCTATTGACTGGCTCAAGACAACTGTGTCGTGTCTTTCTTGATTTGCTGACAAAAACCACGAATAGGATCGCTAATTCCAGTTTAAGTCTGTGATTGGGTTACGTGGCAATACATGTGTTTGGTTGCGGAGATTATTTAATTTTTCTCGTATTGGACTCGGCTTTTACCTCGTGATAAATAAGGACCTGGACTCGGACTTGACCTGGTTACAACTTACCTTGGTTAGCGGAACTCGTTCAAAATTTATGGTGCTAAACTACAAAAATTAAAGATAAGTTGTTATAATCTACTTTTAAATTTTAAATTAATATTATTGTTTTCGGGTTTGCAATCCTAATCCGAGTTTAATAGATAAGTACAAGATTATTTTACAGGTTATATCGATCATTTTATTTAGAAAGCATGCTAATGTTACAAAGTTTTTCTCATGTGTAGCTGTTTTCGGCAAACATTTTTGTTACTAGACAATTAGTTTGTAATTTTAAAGAATTAATAAATAAATAAAATGTGAAATAATTATTGGAGTATTATCACATTTACCAATCGAAATTGGTGCGTCCGTAGTTACGAGAAATTGAAAAATGAAAGGCAACCGTTAGGACGGAGAACAGACAGGACAGGACAGGACAGGACTGGAATGGGCCTGGGACAGGGCTGGGAATTAAGGTAACGTGGGTCCTACCACGAGGCTGTCCAATGATTTGGGCACCTCTTCGCTTCTTTCTTTCTTTTGAGCACGACCACATGCTTTAATCATTGCTTTTCACTTATATTTTATTTATAATTTATCCACTTTAATCTCGTAATTTAACTCTAATTAATTAATTTTAAGATTCAATCTAATATCAAATCAACTTACAAATAATTAATATAAACTAATTAGATTTATCCATATTAGGCATAGCCTTTCTTCAAATCAAATTCTTTGATTTGAAGAAAGACATACATACTGGTACAATATTTTTTATTAAGATATATAACTATGAAATTTCTTGGAAAGTATGGACAATATTTGAGTTTGTTTTATACCAAACATGACCCATCAAGTCAAAATGATATGATATGAAATTTCTTGGAAAGTATGGGCAATATATGTCATTTTCATTTACAGATGTATTATTGTTTTATTGTTTTGTAATTTACACAAATACATAATTTTCCATTAAACTAGTCAAAGAAAATTTTACATAACTTTGATAATTTCTTGGTAATCATGGATAATATTTGAGCTAATAATGTTATTAAAGCCTAAATACATGTAAAAACACATTATTATTACAAAAAGAAGAACAATCACATTAAGCTTCTAATTATATTTTTCTGTCTGATTATTAAACTTCTATTATAGAAACAAGTAATTTTATTTATATCATAAGTTGATGTATCATTTAGTGAGTGGTAAGATGAATAAATAAATATTTATTATTTATTATTTTTGTTGATATCTTATCAACTTAAGATACAAACTTTATACTCGTCACGTTACTCTATTAGAGATGTTAGGTTGAGTAAATGAGAGAACTTCAAACTCTAGGGAAAACAAAAATAATGAAGCAAATAAAGAGAAATTAGAAGAGACAAATTAAATGTCAAATACCGATACCTATGGAAGAATTTAAAAAATGAAGTTATACAGTTGAATGGTTTGCTTTGATTGGGTAGTTCAATGAATTGGGAAGAGTCAATTCTGAATTAGCGTATAAACCATCTTGATTTGATTTATAGGGTAGTGAATAATTGACCGTGGTCAACGGAATTGGTACCCCTTTAACTTGTAATTAAGGGATAATTGGTATGTATTCAAATTGTAAAATAAAAACAAACATTGGCCTGCTTCTTCTTGGTAAGGAAAGGAAATTAAGAGATTAAAAAATAAATGATGAAATTCGAAGAAGCGCGTAATTGTCGGAAGTTGGACCGACTAACGTTGAAAAATCATATGATTATTAATAATCCAATAAAATTGAAGAAATCAACTCCCTACAAGTGAATGGAAATTACGTACATGGTAGATACATACCTTACGCGGCACAGCTAATCAATCTCATTGACTGTGACTGGAGACGACTACGTTTAATACTCGATTTTGATTTTTCTACACTCATCTTGCTACGTGTCTCATTAATAAAAACTAATAAATTACTTGAAAAAGCAACCTTAATCAATCTACAATCACAATTGCCCACAGTACAATACAATATAATATAATACAACACATGTTAATGAAAACGCTAGTCAAATTAAGGGAACCATGTGAGAAATAACCATTGTTTTTTAAAAAGGTTAGATATCTTAATTACAAATCAATAAATCAATATATATAATTTTTTTACTTTCGTTCATTTAACACTCAATAGATTAAATTCTTCTTTGGAGCTCTTGAGCTATCGGTCTTTAACAGTTGATAAAAGAGAAAAAAATTATAAAAATATCAAAACTGGGAGAATTGTTTGAAAAATGAAGAGATTTTTAAAAACTAAGATGTCATAACTACAATATGACAATTCCATAGACCGAATCTTCGACAACGTCGGCAAGTATTAAGATATGAAGCTTTAGAAATCGACAACTAAAAAAAGCTAGCCAAACGTGACAATGACTTTTAAATTTTTCAGTGTTTAGTCAATTTTCAAAGTACCTTATCTAATTTGGGTTATTTTTACAATTAAACTAACAAATAAAAAATTTATGAGTATTAATATCTAATATTTTTTAAATTACCCCTATTATTTTGATTTTTTTTAATCTACCCAAAACAACACTATATATCAAGTGTTACATACTATATATATAAATATGTACTCAATTAAGTTTTGAAAGGAATGTTTTCCAAAATTGAGAAGTTCAAATTAATTTCCTTGGAGAGTTGGCTCTTCGAATCACGTTTACATCTTCAAACAATTCGGCTTGCAGTGGAATGCGCCATGTGTTGACAGAGGCAACACACACCTCAGAGCAGAAATTGAGATTGTAATTAACTAGTTGGCAATCGGTTAAAGTAACATATGTTTACGTTAATTAGCTCCAAGTCTTGGAGAAGACTTGGAAGTTGGAACTTTTCAACAATAGCCATCTGGGGTTGGATTGGGTCGGCAAACGACTCATGTCAACGCGTTGCAGAGTTTGATGAAGCCGTGAGATTACATATGGGGCACGGGCAGGACCAATTTGTCCCAATTGGAGATGAACKCTTTTCTATTTGTTTTCTGGGGTAAATACATAGACACCCCCGAGGTTTGTTCTAAGTACAATCTTAYCCCTGTTATTAATAAAGTAACATAGACACCCCCAGAATTGGAAAACATGGGGGTCTTAACCTATAAAAATAGAAATAGGAGTCTTAATGTTACTTAAAATATCAAAATGGGGTCTTTATGTTACTTTATAAATAACAGGGGTGAGTTTTTACTTATACCAAACTTTGGGGGTGTCTATGTTTTTACCCCTTTGTTTTCTACCTCCAATTATCAATCACTTTCAAGTTTCGATCAGCTCCTTGTTTATATCAAAACAAGTGCACGACATTATGCATAAGCTCAAATATCTCTGAAAATTGACGGGCTTTTCAACTCTTAAATATGACAAAAAAGTGCTTCTAATTATTAGCTTAGCAGGAGTTGACTTGAGAACAGCTGTTCTTTTTGGAGTGGATTACAAGACTGCTTTCAATAACAACACTAGTTAAATACAACTAATGCTGATGCTGCCATTTCTACTCATAGATTTCTGTGTTTTATCTCTAAATTTCTTGTTTGTTTTGTGGGAACTGAATTCTTGTGCCCTTCTTCTTGATGTCTCCGCAAACTGCAAATACAATATTTCATCAACAAATGACAAACTCAAAGAGACGTACAGCTCTCTACGTTTCTAAAATTGATGCAACTGGTGTTGGTAAGAGTGTCAGAACAAAATGAAGTCTTTGCCAGGCAAGTTGTGGACGGACTGAAAGGACACATAACAAAAAATTAAAAATGGAGGCCTAACCTTTGTAACATTATTGATTGGCGTTCTAAGAACGAAGCACGTGCTTAAGATTCTTCCTTCGAATTTTTTTCCAGTAGAGAAATACTTGCTTTGTAAGGAACATTGCGGTTCCTTAACAAGGTTAGAGGACTAAAAAGGCATTAGCTAACAGCTGGATGAGAGAACGAGTGAGTTAATAAGCCCAACAAACAATCACCAGACATGGGCAATTCATGTATAAAGGGGCTTTGTGATTCATAATTGTCAATAGATTCAGATGCTTTAGCAAATAATTTTGGAGGCTTAGCTTGGGTAAAAAGCTATGTAAAGTGATTCAAGTCTAAGGTTCTGTTCTAATATTATTAACATTCGCACACAGATTGCTACACATGAGCTACCGTGCCAAAGTCAGTTTTAGACTTTTCAGCCCGTGTTGTGTTAACATCCCAAAATCATCCCACACGTCAAGATCTATGAAAGCAATGCAAAAGAATTGAATAATTTTGTTTGGTTAATCAAGTTAACTCAAACTACTGTGAAATGAAACATCCAGAATTGCGATAGAAGAATCATGCATATATGCTGCTTTGTTGTTATGAGAAAGAACATTTACATATATGATAATTTTTGGGCCACGCCTCAGAAACTATTAGCATGCAATAACTATATGGATAAATGATCATGGAATGAAAGAGGGTTCTTGTATGTTGATTTTTGACTTTGGCACTATCAGTAATTGAATCGCATCCTGCTTTCATCATCATAAACTCTCTTTTTTGCTTGTTTTTGTTAGGCGTGGCATGAGTATCCTGCTTTCATCATCATAAACTCTCTTTTTTGCTTGTTTTTGTTAGGCGTGGCATGAGTTCATGTCGAGGAAGGAAAGCATACACTAGCCTTTCAAATTGGCCCTGTCTATTACAATAGACAA
The DNA here is from genome assembly GCA_026212285.1 of Bursera cuneata. Classification (NCBI taxonomy): domain Eukaryota; kingdom Viridiplantae; phylum Streptophyta; class Magnoliopsida; order Sapindales; family Burseraceae; genus Bursera; species Bursera cuneata. Next base: position 78,091 of record JANLJB010004748.1, read on the forward strand.
GTTCATATTCACAAGCTTGCTTTATGGTTGCTGCAATTAGTCCAAACTTCAAACTAGCCCATTTTATTTATCCTACTTTGGGCAATTCATCCGGCAGAGATTCCAAGTACTTTTTCATGGTCCAACTGACTAGAAGCTCAGCTCATGTTGCGACCACAAATGGGTTGTTTTAAGTTCATTATTAGGGCCAAAAAGTGAAATGTGGCCCAGGTTCAAATGTCACATTTAGCATATTATAGTATCAAAGAAATTTAGGAAGCCTTTCACTTTTTAGGTTCATGGAAACAACCGAGCGAGTTCTTGCTCCAGCCTTAGACAAACTCCTACGGACAACAAGGCCTGGTACTTGCATTCGTGGCGGAGCCCACGTGTGCAGTCAAGGTAACACTTCGAACTAGTTTGTTATTGTCCCCTTACCAACTGGCAATCTGGTACCTACTGGGCACCGAATGCAGCTGCAAAGAAAGCTACTCCTAATCCTAAATATGACAATTTGAGGTGACAAAAACTTCACGTGTGGTGGGTGCAAAATGAGCTAGAGCTGAGAGGGCCAAAATTGTGGTGTAACATAGCTTGCTCCACGGTAAGTGTAATTTACATAACCACTAATGCAAACATCTTACAAGCTGATGGGGCAGGCTATGTCACCCCCTTTGCTGGGTATCAACAGCTTCATGTATACTGTCACATGGAGCCCAATTCAGATCAATCTCCTTGAACCTAAGTTGGTTTCTTTTCTTTTCCTCGTTGCATTAGTAATGTTTAATGCAGACAAAACGCTTTTGGGCTAACAAATAAACTATATAATTTTATGTCAGGCAACGCAATTGAGTAAAGTAGATATACAAGCATTTTGCCTCGTGATCGTTTGAGAATTGATGGAATGTGATGTAGAGTTACCTTTAGGTACATAGTTTAGGACCGATATTGAGCGTTTGATTCAAAGGTACAGAAGAATTTCACATAAAGCAGAAATATAATAATAAAGCTTACCCAATTGGAAAATTTTCAAGGGAACTCCCATCTTCAGCTTAAATAGATAATTTCACGGCAAACAACTATTGGCATCATGGAAGAACTCAAGAACACTTGATTCAAAAGACCCGCTTGTACCATTGTGGTCCAGTTCATTCCAACTGCCGCATCCCATAGGGTGACATAATAACTACTCATTGTGCAATTTGAGCCACAAAGTCCATTGTCAATAATGAGATCAGATAACATCCGTCCTCTAAAGCTTAACCTTAAAATGAAAGAGAAAATACTCATTCCAGCAAGTGCCATAGCTAGCCTGGACCTGGACTGGAAATTTAAATTTTCTTTTTCCTATTTTTAATATAGAAGTTGACCCAGACTCAATATTGGTGTTGATCCCTATATGAATAGAACTTCTATGATTACATTTCTCTTTTCTGAGAGTGGCCATATCATACCATGCTAATAACATTGCAGTTTTTGAATATTCCCAGATGGTCCTTTATAAAGGCAAAACTTCCATATATTATTTGTACAAAACCCACCTGTAAAAAGCAACGTCCCTCCTACAGAAATTGGAGGGGGATCCGTAACTTGTGTTTGGGGGTGGGGTGGGGTGGGGTGCATGACTAATAATAATACAAAAAAAAAAAAAAAAAATCATGAAAGTATATCAGAACTTTCAAAGGAATTTGTTTAAACAAATAAATACAGCATATAGCTATCTTTTTATTCATTTACAAACCCCTTGGAAATTTGACAACAAATCAAAATTTTTCACTGATGAATAACGTAATGATTGAAAAACTCTCAATCCGAAGCCAAAGTCATATATGTGACACGTATGCTCCACATATCATCAATATCAAGGCCTAGTTTATCTTGACCGACCACCATAAAGAAAAAAGGTGTCTTGTATATATCTTAATTAACTTTATTAAAGTTGATATGAACCCCACAGCGGTATAAAAGAAGGGTCGAGAGCAGTTCATCGCATTATGTTTCAGAATTATGCTGTGAATATGTAAAGGATGCAATAAGAGGAACCTGAAACTTTGTGCTTGCTTCAGGCAGTTGTGAACATCAGAACATAAAGGAGAGGAGAAGAAGAAAGATGGGAATTTGGGATAAGCTTGAGAATATAGCATCCAAGATGTCATGTCTTTTTCTATTTTTACTTTTTTCATTCATTGGTAGGCTTATATCGTTTGCAAAATATGATTCATTTGAGTTTTAATCTTTTTTCTAATCTTTAGTCGTTAATCTGGTCCGATAATTAAAAAGATATACATACAACATATGTATAGATTTTTTTTCTTATATATATATAAGCATTCTTTTCAAGTACTAAGTTATGAATTATTTTACCTATCAAAGTGAAAATATTATTTTATTAGCAGGGGGAGAGAAATAGACCTATCACCCTTAAATCATTGGAAACCAAATTGACATTCAAATTATTGGTCACAGAAACAAACACATCTTTTTCTCTGCCAATTTAACAATTGAAATTTTCTCTGCGGATATGGACTTTCTGCCAGCGAAACAGCAAAAGTATGAATTATCAAGCCCACCAAACTGTATAAAAGAATAAATGATGTGTATCTTTCTAGTCATACATGTAAAAAGGGAAGCATATGAATGATTGGGTTAATGCTAATCATGGACTAAAACATTCCCGCGTTACTCTTATTTTTTGTTTTTGTTTTTGTTTTTTTCTTAATATCTCTTTCTCTTACAGTCAATAGTAAGCTAAAGCTGAAGCCCATTTGTCGTGTCACACTCATCTTGCCTATGCCATGCGTTACACGCGAATCTTTGACAAAATAAGGAGGGTTGGTAACTTAGGGAAACGAGTTATGAATCCCATCAGCCATCATTTACCAACTCCGACTGTGATTTTCTAGCGTTTAAGCTTTTAAGTTTTGACTAATTTTGTTATTTGTCTCCGCCCGTACACAATCCAGCTCATTCTGTTTATGTTTGTGTTCTGCAACGCTTTTGGCGATTCTGACCATTCGCTTATCAGAAGGATGATTGCACATTTGCACTTGAATTGGATTTAGTTACCTTGTCCAGTCCCGCCATTAATATTCACAATAAGGAGAGGAGAGCTTGGACCAACCAATGGCTGGATGTACAATTGCAACGTGTACGGGCTGCTGGGGTGGGACTTTGTCTAGGCTAGATTCATCACAGACATAAAGAGCCCACAAGATATATCAATAAATATGAAGGGGTACCCACATTGGAAAAGCTGAAAGTGACTTTTGTTTGTTCCATTCCTGGAGAGTGCCACTGCTTGCGTTGCGGTCCCTGAAAGTGTGAATGCTACAACTCATGGAGCCTGGAAACAAACAAGATACACACCAGACCCAGTATCAAACGAGTCGTGTTGTGTTTGTGGGGCGTGTGTACATGCCCTAATACGCACAAAATTTCAAGCCTTAAAAAGGCATTATAGGAGACAAGACAGTGATAAAACGAGCGCATATTGCTTGTGACATTTTGTTTAGATTATCAAACAGCACATTTCCTTTTCCATTGCCATTCCCATTTTGTATTATGAGGAATTAATTTCCTTGCAGGCTCGTGTGCTATATGGCTAGGCGGGGATTAATGTGTGTCAGCTGCTGCTAAACGATTGGCCCAACCTGCCTCGTATCGATGCCTCTCGAGTCTGCTCGTCAACTTGATAACCAAAAAGGAATTTATGAAGGTATGGGACCTTTCATTTCATGGTATTAAAGCCGTGCTGGAAAATCTACCTTAATAATTCATTTTCACAGGGATCTGTCTTTGCTTTTAGACTATGATTGTCATTTCAATGATGATTAGTTTTATTTCTTACGCAGCCGTATCTTTTGTAATTAGTAATTTGGGATTTATTTTTTGAGTTTGACCGTTTAATTTTATAAATTACTTAAAAATCTATTATCAAAAGAAAATTATTCATAATTTTACTTTATTACCTAATACGATTTGATCTTTCATTGCCATAATTGATATTATTAAAAGAAATATTGCGTGATCAATGATGATGGTGTCCCCAACAAGAGGCTTTCCTTGAAATTTCAAACCAACAGAGATAAAAGTAGATCCACTAAATTATTATGCATTATTCTTTTGGTTTTCATTTGTTTGTATTGGTGCACTCATCTCATCTCATCAAACGTTGCTGGCAATGTTTATATCAAGCACATCACAGTGACCAGAACCAGACCCAAAAGAGGCAGATTTTCTGACGGAAGAGTTGTACATTTAAGATTAAGGGGCCATTGGCATGGGCACCAAGCATCAATTATGCCACTCTCAATCTCATCTTCAATTCCTCTTTTTAACTTTCTTTGACTGAGGATCGTAATTTCATTATTGTTTTAAATGCGACCCAATTCACATTTGTAATCGAAAAAGGCTTGGTAGACGATGTGAAACTTCCGATGATTATCACCATAAAAAAATTGTCAGATTAAATCATGACAAAATAGTCCTCCAAGTTCTTGGACCAGTTGAGAGCTCGAGAGGTCAAGGTGAAGTTTTCCAAAATACAACTATTACATGCAACCTGTAAAGGGTCCCAATTAGAAAGTTTGAGGTACAAGGGACCCATTAGAGGGACCCAAAGTTGGACCCATAAAGGGAGCTTTGTCGGTTGGCCGCCCCGTTGGGTGGCACCGAGAGGGACCACTACAGCAATTGTGGATGAACCTTTTTCTCACCTAGTGTTGACATCAATTTTAGCCCACAAACCTCTTTAGCTGTGGCTGCATCCAACACCACTCACTTTACATCTTACCCTAAATTTATGAATGAAATATCAAAGATTGCCAACACCCAATTGCGTTGGTTACACTTTAAGCTTCGGCACTGATAGAGCAAAGTCAAGGTTTGGGGTCTTGATGTTCTTGAACATTGATCGAGCCAAGACAGAATTTGGGCTTACTCCCTTGTGATCATGCCTCAAACTGGTGTGACATTTAGGTCGACAATTTTTGGACTCCAGCAATCTTGATGAAAACAAAATTCAAACCCTCCTTGTTTAACCTATTTGCTATTCCATTCGCAAAGAAATTTTGTAACAACTTGTCAAGAAAAACAGATTTGTCAAAACTTCAGTGGATAATAATGGTACCGAAATGGACAGATTGACCAAGTAATTATGTTAAATGAAATTTGGATAAATATGAATTTCTCATCCTCATATTCATAGATATATCCAAATATATTTCTTCTTTCAGTTAAATCCTTCCTACAGAGATTGCATATGCAGTCATCTAATCGAAAAGATCATGCAACATATTTGTTGATATGGCACTCCTCAATTAGAGGTTTGTACGTGTAACTGCTGTATTGAAGTCTCTCTCCTCTTGCTTCTATGCTATTGGCCAGTAGTCAGTAGCTGACTTCCCTAGAGCCTAAAAGAATTGATGAACGAATGAGGGTGCAGCTGCTGCCGCAAAGCATTTATTTATTTTTACTGAAAAGAAATAAAGAGCAATTTTTATATATAAATGAGAAGCTAGCAAGTTCGGAGTTGATTTTTCTTTCTGAAACATTGATTGAACGAAAAGACAATAAAATAGCAACTTGAAACTTGTTCTTTTCCCAATAATTTACACAAGAGAGGAGAGATGTATAGAAATTACTGCAGAGGAAAGTTGCACAAATCAAATGAGTGGTTTGACAGCTTGTGGATAACCCTTATCACTCCATCTTGTTGCGTTGCTAAAAGATATTTTAAATTGGAAGTAAGTGGTTAAATTAAGATCAAATTAATGTCTAAGCTGGAAAAGCAACCCCATTTGATGATTCAATGATGTAAACATAGCCAATATGAGGCAAGGAGTCCAACTTGGCTCCTAATAGAAGTCGGGTTGCCTAACTTGATGAAGTTACGAGAATCTAACTCCATTTTGCTTGATTAAAATCTGTAAAAGATAATATCATCATATGATAGCAAACTTTGGATAACCAATGCGGTCAAACATCTTTGTGTGGACACAACTGTAACTATCTAGGGTTTGCAAATGCATACTAACATCACAGCCTCATCACTTCTAGGTTAGTCGATGGATATCTCATCTGGAGCCCACATTCCAGTCAATCTCAACCCTCATTATGAAGATCATCATAGGTAGCTCTTAAGAATCCAATGCAAAAGCAAAACTCTGTTATTGAACATGACCCTCAACTGCCAAATTATCACAACTAAGCATTTCCGTTAATGAAACTCCACCACTAAGACCAAATATGTATAAATAAATATCCAACATTATCTCGGTCTAACATCAGTTTGTTCATGGTAAACTATTATTTTCTCGTTTCACACAGATGGTCCTTGAGGAGCATCTGCTATTAATGCAGATTGAAACCTGGGTATTTTAGAAATTTAAGAGAAAATACAAGGGCAATGTTGACTTCTAGATGCCATTGTGCGGATGGTTAAAGCCTCATCTTTGATAGTGATACACATATCTTATTCGACCTTTTAGTCATCTCCTTTATTTATTTATAAATTTTGAAATTCTGTTTTTTTTTTTTTAATTTATAATTTTAAAGTATGATATAATTTTTACAAAACTTTATTGATATAGTAGTTTGATCTAATAATAACTTTTTGATATTAAAAATGGAATTGAGAGGCGTACGATGTTGCGTATAAAATAGGGTTTGACAAAAATAATCAAGGAGGGACAACAGTAATAGAAATGGTGTGGCAATGATGAGAAAGAGAGACGGAAATGGGCGCAGGATAAGCACGTGGGCATCTCCCTTCTCATTTCACGCTGGCATGGCCATGGCATTAGCCGCTTAAACCACATTATTCTTGAACTTAACAGTTACACTAAACATAAAAAATTAAAAAATACATATATTTTATATACTTAAAGCACAGGTTTCCATATTTCAGGTTAAATTCTCTTAATGAATGATTGGCTGATTCTGTTTCTGAGGAGAGTGATCAAAAGCCTTAGACTTTTAGGTTGTTTCATGTGTATACCCCTTAGGGTTTGAGTAGTTTTTGTGTTTTAACATTACATATATGTAGTCTTGTAGAGCAACCAAGTAATTTTTTTGTTTTTGTTTTTTAACTGTGCTTTAGGATGATTGACTTGGTGGAAGTCTGGTATATGTGATCTTGATGGGATATTACAGTGTGGTTTGATTCTTTGTTTGCATGTCCAAATCAGCTGGATTATGGAATTTTGACTGAAAGGACATAGACTTTTGAGTGTTTGATCTCCAGCGTTTCTGTCACTTGACTATTTATGCTATAAATTTCTATATATTAAACTCGAGTGAGTGTTATGTTATATTACACCCACTAGAGAAAACTCTTGGTATCCCTTTCTCCTTGGATATATATCCTCTCTCCTCCATGGAAGTTCTATCTTTTTTCATTTTTCTTCTCTTTTCTTACACTTTAAAGGGTTGAGTTCTGTTTGTACTAATTCCTAATTAAGTTGCTTAGTCTTTAAATTTTGAATTCAGGAGATGGTTGGTGTTGAGTGTGGTTTTTTCTGGACAACATCATTTGCTTGCTGTTGGAGAAACTTTTTGTGACTTCTTGTGCACTAAGAGGTCAGGGAAGGTTTTTATCAGTCATGAAATTGGTTTATCTGATTCAATTAGGGAGAGTCTGGTGAACTCATAAGTTGAAAGGGAAGAAAGAATAGAAGGTTCAGTCATGAAGTTTATGAAGCTAGGATCCCGGCCTGATACCTTCTACACTGCTGAGGCTGTAAGGTAAAAGCAACAGTTGTTAGAGATGAAGCCACTGTTAGATGTATATTTATGGAAGAAAAAAATACCAACAACTTCTTTTGTTAATGCAGGTCAGTCTCATCTGAAGTCTCTAGTGATCTCATAGTTCAAGTGAAAGGAAGCAGATATCTGCTTCACAAGGTATAGAAAAATGTTGGAAACTTTTGATTCATAGAATCAGGAATATTTCTTGCAATTGATTTCATATTATGATCCCTCACTCTATTTACTTAAAAAACTCTTGTACAAGCAGTTTCCTTTGTTGTCCAAGTGTTTGCGCCTGCAGAGGTTATGCTCTGAGTCCACTGAATCATCACAACATCAAATAGTCCAACTCCCTGATTTCCCTGGTGGGATTGAGGCATTTGAACTCTGTGCAAAGTTTTGTTATGGAATCACAATCACTCTCAGTGCCTACAATATTGTAGCTGCACGCTGTGCTGCTGAATACTTGCAGATGACTGAGGATGTTGAGAAAGGCAACTTAATATACAAGCTTGAGGTTTTCTTCAATTCCTGCATCCTTCACGGGTGGAGGGACTCCATTGTGACTTTGCAAAGTACCAAAGCTTTTTCTTTGTGGTCTGAAGAGCTTGGAATCACCAGCAGATGCATTGAGGCAATTGCTTCAAAAGTCCTAAGTCACCCCTCAAAGGTGAGTCTGTCACATAGTTATTCTAGGAGAGGTAGAGATGATATATCTTGCAACGGAGCCAAGAGCCAGAGGCACAAACCAGCAACCAAAGATTGGTGGGCTGAAGACATGGCAGAATTAGGCATAGACCTTTATTGGAGAAGTATGATAGCTATTAAATCTGGTGGGAAGATTCCCTCTAACCTCATAGGTGAAGCATTGAAAATTTATGCATCTCGATGGCTACCTAACATATCCAGAAATGGAAGTATCAATAATCAAGAAGGATCAGACTCGGATTCAGATTCAGCCAATGAGGTCACCTCAAAGCATAGGCTGCTTTTGGAATCAATAGTAAGCTTGCTTCCTCCTGAGAAAGGTGCTGTTTCTTGTAGTTTCCTGCTTAAACTTTTGAAGGCAGCAAATATTCTAAATGCTTCCTCTTCTTCAAAAATGGAATTGGCTAGAAGAGTGGCACTTCAGTTAGAAGAAGCAACAGTCAGTGACCTGCTGATACCTTCCCTATCATATACAAGTGATTCTCTATACGATGTAGACATAGTCATGACCATATTGGAACAGTTCATGTTACAGGGGCAGAGTCCCCCAACTAGCCCACCAAGATCGAAGCTTGGCTTTGAAAGAAGAAGGTCTCGGTCGGCAGAAAATATTGATTTTGAGTTGCAAGAGAGCAGGAGGTCATCTTCAGCATCGCATGGCTCCAAACTTAAGGTGGCAAAGCTCGTGGACGGATACCTTCAAGAGATTGCCAGAGATGCGAATTTGCCTCTGTCCAAGTTCATTACAATTGCTGAGACCATACCTGATTTCGCCAGGCTTGTCCATGATGATCTCTACAGAGCTATTGACATTTATCTCAAGGTAAATATCAAAGTGGCTTCTTCTTCTATTAATTTACCTTGAATGCACACTTTATCTATGGTTGCCTAGAAATGTTTGGAAAAATTTCACTATCTCATTTTAGGACGTGGGTCACCATTATCAGTAGATAACCAACTTTCTTGACCTTAGCATCTGAGTCACATTCACCATTAATTGGCAGTTAGGATTAGGCTGACCTAACAAATTCTGTATAGATGAATCTGTGTCTCTATTTCTTGTTGATTTGAGAATTTGTAGGCTTTAATTCCGGTATGTCATTTGTTGAAATTAAAAAGTCTACCTTAAGGAAGAATAATAGAACTTTCCCAAGTCTTCAAGATAGAATCCAAAGTCCTTGTACCATTGTTGCCATCATCTTATTAGGCTTATTTCCTACTATGGAAATATATGCGCATTGTGACTATGCCTTGTACCTCTGTCATATTTTGTTTGTAGTTAGCACATGGATACAATCACTTCTTTGAATTCCGTAGTCAATAATTCAATATAATAGACAAAATTGCAACTTTTTCAATATCTGGTCCTTCCAGGCACACCCAGACCTAAATAAGAGTGAAAGGAAAAGGTTGTGCCGAATCCTCGACTGTAGAAAATTATCTATGGAGGCCTGCATGCATGCTGCAAAAAATGAGCTACTCCCACTAAGGGTAGTGGTACAAGTTCTATTCTTTGAGCAAGCTCGAGCTGCCATGGCTGGTGGCAAAGTGACTGAGCTGCCTAGTAACATCAAAGCACTGCTAGCAGGACACAAAATTGATCCTTCAAAACCTCCAGGGACATTAAGCACCAGTAGTACCATTGCAACAGAGGACCAATGGAGTATCTCAGGCCTTAAGTCTCCGAAGTCCAGGCTTTCAACTTTACGTATGAAACTGGCTGAAGATGATGATATAGATGAAAATGATTTGCAATCAGATGGAATTGGCAGAACTTCCAAGTTCAAGGCTTTCTGTGCTCTTCCTACGCGACCCAAGAAGATGTTCAGTAAGTTGTTGTCAATCAATAGAAATGCCAGTGAAAAGAATTGAGTGATTTTTGTTTACTTTCCAGTTGGGGATGATAACTTGAAGAGTAACACATGATCTTGTTTTTCTCTTTCTTCTTTTGGTACTTGGAGAAATGCCTTGTAATTTTAGCTTAAAACAAAGAATCTCAATGTGCATTGTTGATGTAACCTATTAGAATATTGTCTCAATATTGCGTTATTAGGATTTCTTTTCAAGTAATGATTCTTATTTAGGAACTGTTATAGATGTTCTTCATGTAGATAAAGATTATTTGGTTTATTAAAGAAAAGAATAAGACTGAAAGGAAATTCTCCCTGTGGGTGTGAATGAAAATCGTTTGTGAAAACCTTAAAATAAGTCACTTAAAATTAGTTGTAATTAATTGGCCAATTGCTGTGGGACAGCAAATGTTTTTCAATTGTCTAGAAATCTGCAACATCTTCTGGTGTCACGTTGTTGCAGATCAATGGATCCTCACCTGATAAGTCTTGGCATTTCGTGTTTCTGACATATTGCAGCGCTGTTAACTGGAATGCCTTTTTGTCTTACATCTTTGTCTTGAGCTAAATCATTTCAGCTCTCTGTCATTTAAATTCTATCGAATTACAAACAGATTTAGTCTTGGCATCTGTGGCAGATCAGATTTCTGGTAGCTGGAAAATTGTTTATCACAGATAAATATTCCATTCTTGTCGGCCAACAGACTGATATGGTATGAAAAAAATCTGTAACAATGCCAAAACATTAACAAAACCTGTCAGCTCTCCATTTTTATATATGTAATTGAGCACCATCGAATTGCACAAATTTTTTTTAACCAAACATACTGAAGTGACTATAGCAAATGGAAACGCCACAAAAGTTCAACTTTGTCTGAATCATCAGCCGTCAGGCTAGACACTTCTGATGAGCAGTGTTCACAACCTTGCAATTAACTTTAACCATTTGTTCTAGGCTCTTTGTTGATTAAAATTGACACGAATATTCCGGTGAAATTTTTTTCTGTTTGCAATCTACAATTATTTAGTTCCACTGAAGACATTATACTGTTCTGAGACTGATGCTGATGCTGTTACAGTGTTATTAATCAACTTGAATTAGTGATGGTGTTGCTACAATCTGAAACATCTTGTGATTATAAATCTACTAGGCATAGGGTTAGGTCAAGTCTTTCAACATATATAGGTTAGTTATATAGCACAAACACTGTTGTTGTTGTCGTCGTTAGTCTTCATCATGGTGATCATAGTTTTCCTAAATAATATCCAACTGTTTACAGGCAAATACAGGATCTTCTCTGCAATTCCAGTCCAACACAGCTCCATGGTGTTCTGTCATACTGTAACTTTTACCCCTTACTATTGTTTTGAATCCTTCAAAGTAAGCATATATTTTTTACCTCTTTACCATTTTATGCAGAAATGCTCTGATTGATGCGACCAAAAAGCTTCAACCTTTATATTTAATTCTCCTACTTTACTGTCTTGGATAATTCTCGCTGTTTCTTTGTTATCATTTCTATTCTATTTTCTTTCACTTTTGCATTTCAGTTTCACTAAGACTAATTATTGCTTCTTTGGCAAATCTAAAGCTAATTATCGAACATGCTGTACTGTTTATTAGAAAAAAAAAATTTGACAAACACGAGTAATCAACTTGCCTGTACCTTAAAGCAGAAGAAAATTTATGTCGAATCCCATATCCCATTTAACAAACTTTAGCGTAGAATACCAATAACCAAAGTCGTGAAATTTTTCCTCTGAGACCTTACTCATAGTTTTGCCATTTAATTGGCCGTCAGATGAGCTTCTAGACACAAATATAATATCAACTAGTACTGTTAGTCATTATATCAGGTTGAAGTACTATCTACATTTATACAATATACAAAGTGACCGCACCAAGGCATATTAGTGACAATTAGTCATTTGTGGAGGTGGGGTCTGGGCTTGGTGGTAGCTCAGATATCTTCATGGCAATCAATTTTAGTGCCATCCATGAAAAGAACTGACTGGACCAGCATCAGAGCTGAATCTATAGCGCTGGCAACCGAGTCTAATTATTAACAAAAGTTTTAACATTCGTTTTCTTTTTCTTCTTCCAATTTTTTTCTGTTGATACCATTAGATGATAGATCCATACTATCCACTATCTTTTCTTGGGAAGAGATATGCCATACGCCAAGACACCTGCAATTTAGTTTCAGTTGAAGCTGTCACTTGGAAGATTATATTTGCCATAATGTGATTATCACAAGAGAGTGATAATTACTTAGAAAATAAGAGTACAAATATAGGCAGATACAGAGAAAGCAGAAAACAAAACAAAAGAAACAATATAATAAAACAATAGTGCTCACTCTACACAAACATACTTATACGTATAGATGAGAATCACTGGGCCTCAACCGTGTCTGCATTGCTAATAGTGTCAGCCCCACGACGATCAGCCTTAGATGTTGAGTCTCGAAGAGAAGTGGAGTCAATACTTTTGGTCCTCCGGAGACTTGGTGCACGGTGAAGCCTGCATCGAAATGAACCTGCATGCGTGGTTGGAGCGCAAAGGCAATTGCTCTTTGCAGAACTTGGCTGTCTCGTGAGCCCTGATGTTGGAGAAACTGTTTCTGTTTCATGTGGAATCTCTACCTTCAAACCATTCTTGGTTATCTGTTCATGACTCTCCATCCTATAATGTTTCAGTACTTTGAAATTCTTTGATTGCTTTTGAAATGAAAGATGAAGAGATAGAGATGGAAATGGTTATGGTTAGGGGGGGTAAAAATAACAAAAGGTGATGGGTGATGGGAAGTAGTGCAATATGCTTTCAAAGGTTCATATCTTTCTCTGTCACGGGAGTGATAATCCATTCCATTAACGTCCCACCTATATTTATCACTTTTGTGGATGCTTCAACCACTCAAAAATTTAGTCATCAAAAGGACCCCATTACTCCTTATGTGAGTTTATCCCTTTCCTCTTTTTATGCATGCACTTGAATCATGAGAGATCATGCCTGTGAAAAACCTTTTAATGGGGTCCCCTTCATCATGCCGGACATTCTTGTTCATTTCTCCCCACTATTAATGTCCATTTCTCAAGCACTGTTCTGTTTTCATTTAAAACTTCTGTGACCACATTTAAGGTCAATAGTGGATAAGTAAGATTTACAAGCACAATCCTATTCCTATTGGGATGACGAGCATTGGATTGACTTGTATTAGACATGTGTTACAGAATATGATAAATACTTGAATCATTTTTCACATTATGTGTTAACAATGTTTAACAACTAGATGTCGCAATATGGAAATTTTCGAACATGCGTCATGGTGAGGCGAGGCCTGCTTGTTGAGGCCCCGGACATCATTGACAAAAGAATCTCGCATGGATAAATGATTTTATGAACAGAAAATTCCTAAGACAAGAAGAAAATCACAACAAATTTTTCACCATTGTTTATTAAAACCCTGATGAATTATGATTCAAGTACTGCATGACCCAAATCACATTCTCTTGCACTTGAGAAGTTAGAACTTCAGATTGAAAGTTGAAACCATGTACAATTACAATTCCACTTGCATTCTACCCATCAACTATCCATCGAGGGCCTAAACTGAACTGAGTTGATGTACCGTGGGTTTAGTGGCTCACAGTAAAGCACCAGTTTCTGATTCCAATACCAGTACTACAAAAAGAGCCTGCCCCAGCTCCAGCCCATTAAAGTTTTATTACTACTCTAAATCGCAAATTCTTAGTCCCAACTACAGCTCAAAAAGTAGCGTAGGAAACCCTTGGGCTGGTTGTTGAGTCCAATGAGTACTTCAACAACTTCAACCATGTATATATGCAGACCAAGACTAACGACCCAACCCAAGAGTAGCCCTAGAACTAATTTATTTGCATCGGAATTTTTATTGGAAAATAAACATGTCTAGAGAATTATTAGACGCTTTGTATGGGATTTAAAACTTTATAAAGAAACACAATTATCGTTAGGTTTACTTTGGTTCGTGTCCCATTCAATTACCTAACTCTTTGTGAGACCGGTATTTCTTTATGATTTTCCATATATAAAAATGGAATAGGTGGTTCATAAGACATAAATTTTAACACAAATTATAGATTATTAGATGATATTAAAACTAATGGTTAAATACTTTACAAATGAATGTTAAACAACATCTTTGATAATAAATAAAGTTTATTCTCTCATATAATCTCTCTCCAAGCTTTTGATATTTTGTCTCTTCCACTCATTCTTTTTCATTAAAATATATTTTAAAATAAAAAATACAAGTGGAGTTAGATTAAATATATAATTAAGTATAAGATTTTTTTAAGAGAAAAATATATATCTCATGAGTAATCTGAATCATTAGTTTTAATATTATCAAATGATCTATAATTTGTGTTAAAATTTGTTTTTCCTAAATACTTTCTACATAAATAAAAAAAAAAAAATATATATATATATATATATATATTCTACTGCCCATATTACAGAAGTCTCTGACGATTTTACTGACTTGCCAAACCTATAATAGAGTGGACTTGCAACTAATTGCATGTCATTAATAATGATAAAATTATTAAGTTTTAAAGGCTATTATTGAACATTAATCACAATCCTTTTGAGTTTTCCAGCTGTCCATTATTGAACAGAGGTAATAATAGTCGATGCCCTTACTGATCCCCCCACTTGAGAACCAATTAATGCGTACTTATAAATTTAATCCACGTTTAAGAATCTAATCTTTTGTTGCTAAGGAGGAATATTCTTGTGCCCATATACAGTTGTCGAACAAGAATAATGAAGATGCTTAGTTCAAGCTTTTGTTTATGGCAAAGACTAATTAAAATAACTTCAATGAAGCAACGCAAGTCAAGCTGAATCCAGCTTAAAACCTAATATTAATTTCCTTCGAGTTTGCATGCAGAGAAGATAAAAAAGAGAAGGATAATGAAAGATCAAGCACAAGAAAAACTGTATAGAACTTAAATTTACGTGCTGCAGTGATGCACAACTTCGATTCACCATTGATATAACTTCACATTAATGTTCAGAGCTTCATATATATAATACTCAATATTTACTTTCCATTGACGTACTCAAATGTCATTATCAAGAACTTCGAGAGGTTCTTTAGGGACTAGGGAGTATCCCCATAAATAATATCATTCTTAAAATCAACGATAATTAATGCCCTTTCCAGTTGTAATACACAGATATTTCCTTAAAGTTGTCAAACTGTAAATTAATTGTAGTTTTCGAATGCAACACTGAGAGCTGGAAGAAGCAAAAAAGGGTCAGAATGTGTTATGCTCAAGCAGGAAAAAGCAAGGTAGAGCAGAAGAGTCTCTGTATCAAAATCAGTTTGTTTGTTCTCCGAGAATAATACTGCTTCAGTTCAGCCATAATATTCTTGAGATTCAAAACCCTTCTCGTCGGGGGATCTTTCAAATTCAAGACCCTCTTGTATTGGAATAATTAACCAGTCATTGAGGAAGTTTTGAACCTCAAAATGTTGCAGAAGTTAGGAATGTGATACCAATTGAGGCAATAATTTGCGTCGCAAAAATAATGTGAAGATTTTGAATAAAATGAATGGTGCTTCAGGGCTTGTGTAAAGAAGACTGAGAAAACGACGACGATATCAAATTGACAGCCACAATAAATTACTGAAAAGAAATTAGATGAAATCTGCAAGAATATTGTAGCTAGTGTGAAAAAGAAAAATGGTCTTGTGACCGACGAGTAATGTTAAAAAGCTTTAAACAGTTACAAATATACATGATTTCTCAAACTACGAAGTACTATAATAAGGTGATTAAAATATCACGCCAAGGAAAGCAACGAGAAAAGAACACAAAAATATTTAAGCACGAATATACGAAGGATGTGAATCACAACAAATATGGTGGCTAGCTGCAGTAACCAAAATGATCGGATACCGTTGAGACTCACTCAACCCCAAATTCAGAAAGAAAAGACGCTAGCTGACAGTTAACATTTCTAACGTGTAAAGTTTTGGATCTAATATCTAGAACGCTTTTTAAACATATTTCTAACATGCAAAGCTTTGGATCTGATATTTAAAACTCTTTCACAACACAATCCCACTTACCATTGTAAGTAAAAACTTCAACTCTGAAATTTAAAGCTATTTTCTAAAACTCCTCCTCGTAAATTAAAAAAAAAAAAAAAAAAAGGATNGTAAGTAAAAACTTCAACTCTGAAATTTAAAGCTATTTTCTAAAACTCCTCCTCGTAAATTAAAAAAAAAAAAAAAAAAGGATTTCTCGCTCCGTTTTGATAATGATAAATGTAGCACATTAGGAATTGAGGTTATCAAAAATTAATTTCGATGCCAACTTTAGCATTAGCGAGACAACGCAAGGTTGAACACCATATATAGAGGCAAGAGTCAATTGTCAGTTGCACTCCAGCTTAGAGCCTGAGCAAACAATAAGTATCAGACGAATATTTCTTAGCTAGCTAGTCGTGTTCATACATTAATGTTATAAAGCTTACCCTTAACAATTCAAGTTGCGACTTGGTTATCCCATTTTACTTCATCGCCAACAAAGGACTTCTTGTCCGTATCAATACCAACCTCAGCGACATTCGTACTCTACATTTCTTATAAGTATTATATCTAAACAGAACGATATATGAAACATCACTAAAATGGTGGCGTGCTTTTTATTGTAAAAGATACAACTTCGACAGAGATAATCTCATTGTTCGTGTACTCTCTTCCAAAAGAAATATTATAGAAGAGTTGACTTCTGTATCCTTGTAATATTATCACAATTATATATACCAGGTTCTTCGGGATTAAAAGTGTCTGAATCCATATCTGATTAACATTCGCTAAGAGGTGCAATAGATTTCTTTGCAAAAGACAAAACTTGATAACAAAGGGAAAAGTCTCCTATTTATTGATTTCGGCTGTATATTGAACCGCTGAAAATTATTGATCTATCATCAGGCAGCACAATTAGTATGGGTAGTTGTAGAATTTGAAAACACAAAATTGAAAAACGAACAAACAGGTTTATAACAATTAATCGAGGAACATGTAAAGAAATAAATCAAACCTGGAAAATTCACAAACGGCACAAGTACTGGTACATGCATTGTATAGATAAGAGACGTGCCAAGATTTTTATCTTGAAATGTTTAGATGCTTTTGGACTTACTATTACCATAGATTCTTAATAATACCTTACCTTTTCATTGAAAAGGAAGAAGATCCATGTAAAATTTAAATTAAAAAAAAAAAAAGTAGAACCCAAAAGCCGGCTACGAAAGCCTCAGATTTCCGAGGTCAACGCAGAGCATCGAAAGCAACGCAGGGAATACTGTTTGTCTATTTCGTTTTCGTTCTTTATCATTTTGGGTTTGTTGGAAGATCTGTGTAAAACAAAAAAATCCTTCAAGGGTTTGGAAGGCTGCGTGCATAAAGTTCTATATATATATTTATATATATAAGACTGCTTAGTATCATGAAGATGAAGTCTCCATGAAAGTACATCCATACTAATGACTGGACTACAGTATCAAAGCCCTGAAATCGCCCTTGCCTAGCAATATTTCATCTACAGACATAACAAAGCTAGAAAGAGACGTTACTTATTATATTATTTGTAACACTTAAAAGAGCTTAAGTATTCTGAACCCTAGCTGCGAATGCATTCATAACCTCTGGGTACTGAAGTATATCACCAGTAATAGATTCCGAACCCACTTGCAAGTTTAGCGGCAGCTCATTACCGTACAGCACCGCCTGAGATCCAGAGACTCCATTGGAGTTCTCATACTGTTGTGGGCCACCATGGAAGTCAAAACAAAAACCAATATTCTCATTTTTTACTGCTTCCCTCTTAAACCCCTCCAGTGACTGATAAACAGACAAGTCAGATACCGGTGCAACAGGTGACACCTCGGTGAAATTTGAAGAGTCATCAAGGTTCTTCGACAAAGGCTTCGGGAAGAACCCTTGAATTATCTCTTGAAGCAAGCCGGAATCTGAAGGCTCTTGTGGAAAGAATTCCGTATCTTCGACTTTGAAAGCCTTTGTCGGCACTCCAGTTGAGTTGTAGCCTTGAAGATGATCCTCGTTGAGAGAAAGAGTCATGGAAGAGCCTGTGAAATTATCGCATAAAACACGTTAATATTCGAATCACGAGAATATTTTCAAGCGTTGATAGAAGCCTAGAAGGGTTCACAACCGACATACCTCCAGAGAAAATGCTAGGAGTTGAAGATGATGAGCTGTTCATGTAAGGCAACTGATCATACAAAGGCTGGTGATTAGGCGCATACAAGGAAGAATTCGAGGAAGAGCTCAAAAGGTCACGTAAAAGCATCATATTGAGCGAGGAATTCCTTTGTGAAGCAGACAACACAGGAATTTGATGGTGATCCCCTACATGAGGGTTCACGAACGACGGCCAGTGAGAAGCCGTGTTGAACTGACGCGTGGACAAATCCCTAACGGACGGCTGAGGCTGCTTGTTGAAATTAAATGGAGGGAGGAGATGGTCAGGGGTAGAGTGTGGCTCAGTAGCTGGATACGCAAAGTTCGTTCTAGCCTTCGAACCACGCATGGTTCGAGCCGCACAGTCATAAGCGCAAGCTGCCTCTTCAGCCGTGTCGAAAGTGCCAAGCCACCGCCTTTCCTTCGACTGAGGATCCCGTATCTCAGCAGCATAACGACCCCACGGCCTGCGGCGAACCCCCCGGTACCTCATCGTCCCAGCAGCACCATTACCAGTTTCTTTCAGCGACCTCTTGTTGCTGGTAGTGGGAGATGTGATTGTGGTGGTGCGGCTCCTTTGGAGGTCGGTAATGGGGTCCCGTGAGTCAGATTCGTGAGCGTGGGACATCCCATTAAGCCTCCGAAGTGCTTCTTCCATTTCTCTTGTAACAAAAAAGGAAGAAAAAAAACAACTTTAACAAGGAGAAATAGAGATAAATTGGTATAATAGTAACTTGAAATGAGGAAGGAGAAGAAGAAGAAAACTGAGGAGATGGAACCTGGAATGAGATGCGGTGGAGGATATATTTATAGCGAGATATAATAACTCTTTTGTGTAGAGAGGGGCTGGAAAGTGACGGATTAATTCATGCATAATATATATATTGGTGCATCACAAATTTCGAAAAATAAGCTGGTCCAGTGTTAATACTCTGACGACTAGGATTATCTACTGGGCCGGCCGTCCTTGAATTAGATGGCTCCGATCATTCATTCCATAGAATTTTAGAATTAATAAATTTTTTCTCTTTTAATTAATTAACAAAGAAATTATTTTTGGATCTTAGCGCTATACACATTATATTTGGCCTATCAAAATGTGCATGCATGGGCCGATGTTATGATGTTGTTTTGTCCTTCCATCCATCCCTCCTCTCTCGAGGCACTCTTCGGAGATTTCATTCTGGGAATATTTTTTTCATTAATGTACTATTCTTAGATACATAAAGATAGTCAACTTAAAAAGTAAACAATTGTGAACCTAAGTAAGCTAAACTTTATATACATATATGTATAACCCATTAGTTTGACTTTTGTTCATTTGAACGATGATTATTGTTCTTTATCTTGGAGGGATGGTTGGATCTGATTGTTCCAGCTAAGAGCAATATTGCACAGTAATTGTCTTCGGCTATTTCCAAGAGCAATGGAGCAAAACAAGAGTGACTGCAACTGTAATATTGGGGCCATGAGAGAGGTTGAAATTCCCAAAAGAAAATGTCACTACATTTCCATATTTGGTTCTGCAATCTACACGTCTCTGTCTAACATGTAATAAAGAGGAAGGATTTTCGGGCAAGAAGATAAAGTTTACTTGCTAGTTTTTTAATAATTTTTTGGGAAGTTGAAGAGTTACCTTTCTCTATCTCTCTTTTTCTGGCTGTGATTATAATTCTGAATGATTACGCTTCTGGCGGCGCTCAGAAGTTGTTTCTCCAACTTCGGATTGTGTTGTTTTCGAGTTTGTTTCAGAAATAATTCACTAATTTAAAAGGGTTACTTTTAATATAAAGTATTATATAAAATATTTTATTATATTGTGTTAGTAATTGAGTTAGGGTTTTGAAAACCAAGGATTATGATGATCACATGGAGTTGTCTGATGGGAAGGGTTAAAGGGTCTTTAAGAGATGAGGTTTAGGTTCTGTGTTTAGATGCCTAGATGGTGACTAGAGTTGTTTGGAGTCGTACTCTTTGATTCAGAAAAAAAAAAAAAAAAATTATCTTCTCTTCATGCACCTCATTTCCCACCTTCTCTTAACTTATCTTTCATTCACAACCTTATCACCCATTTTCCTAACTATTTTTGCGACGTTATATATATATAATTTTGTCTATAAATTTATATATAAAATAATATAATATTAAATAATTAATTTATTATCTTATTAATTTTTTGATATCATCATCACTTTATATAAAAA
This sequence comes from Bursera cuneata, assembly GCA_026212285.1. NCBI lineage: Eukaryota > Viridiplantae > Streptophyta > Magnoliopsida > Sapindales > Burseraceae > Bursera > Bursera cuneata. The sequence continues at coordinate 98,842 of JANLJB010004748.1, forward strand.
TTATATATATATAATATTACTCTTATTATTATCATTTAATTTCTTAAAAAAAAAAATCGAAGACATTATCCTATCCTATCAATGTGGTTAATTACATCAAATACTAGCCATTTGAAAATTTAAATGAATGTATTACCAAGTATGATGATAAATTATGAAATCTTTATGCTTTATTTATACATTTTGTTGATCGATAAATTTCGGGTAGATCAAAGGTGGACGATCGCCTTTAATAAATTGTTAAGGGTTTGAGAACTTGAGGCCTAGAAAATATGGTTATAGGGGTGTGGTGAAAGTGACGGCAACCCTCCCATGCTCAGCTTAGACTCAGTCTCATTATAATGCTTTAGAGAGAGAAGCTTCCAAAAATGAAAATCTAAAAGAGAAAGGGGAGAGGGATACTAAACGTACACATTAAGCTCGTGTTATATAATTGAGGATCTTCCTCTGGACTCCGGTAGTGTGAGACAATTGTGGCTAACTGTGTCGTTCTTTTTTAGGTGGTCATGGTTGTCTACCAAGTTTGGGCAATCGCCCTCAAGAAAAACTAGGAGGAACTCATGGAGCCGGTATCCTACAGGCCCCATGCTGCTCAGATCCTTAAAGGTTTGGCCTGCATAAGGAAACCTCCTACTGAGGTCCCCGTATTGAGGTGATCTCTTATGATTTATAGAGATTTCGCCTCCTCGTGATGACCTCCCTTTGAAGATCTATCCAGTGATGATCTCTACAATCTAGGTGACTGGAGCCGATAAAGAGTATCATATACAATAGTAGTCTTTGGAGATCTAACCTCCCCTGATTGACCTTCCACGAGTGGCCTCCAATAGTCGATCCCTTATAGGCGATTTACTCTTGTCAACCACCCCTGGCTGACCCCTCGTCGATTTCCCAAGGGTAGCATATTATATTTGACAAATTTTTTCTTATTATATAACTCATGTATCTATCTTCCATGTAGATATTCAGTGTTCTACTTTAACAATAAATACAACCGAGCTAGAGTTAACTGGAGTTAAATTGTGGAAGCACATTTGTTTATTTTCATTCCATTAACATTATATGTAGGATGAGTCGACGAGATTTTGATTGAAACAAGAGAAAAACGTAATTTGTTAGGATTTTTGTTTAAAAAATGAAAAAAAAATGGAGTCTTGGGCATTGGAATAGATGGTTAATATAAATGATAGATTTGATGGTTACCTCATGCAGTAGGGTAAATTAAAGTCGACAAAAATATGATGAGATCCACGACCATAAGAAGATTACATCACATCACGACCGTCAATTCTTTATTGAATATCGATGCAGGTACTTGATTTTGAAAATCAAGTGGCTCTCTTCAGTTAGGCGGTCACTCTTGGTGATTGATTAAACTAGCAGTTGCTGAGAGAGAGAGAGAGAAGGGAGATGACGGTGGAGGAGGATGTGGATTTAAAAAGGCGGAGACGCCAAACCACCATAAGATTTCACATTGCATATCTATTAAGATTTTAACTACAAACAACAGTTTCCCTCAGACCAAATAAAATCAATAGGAAAAACCTTTTGTTTTTCAGTCACTTAATTTGATATAAATTTTAAATGCCATTTTTCTAAAATAAATTATTTAAAAACCCTAGCCCTCTCTACAGTGTAAAAATGTTAACGATAATCTATTAAGAATGTCTTGCAATGCCAATCACATCACATCAAATCACATCTGTATTTGTTCTTCCAACTCAGGGTTCAAGCCATAAAATGATGCTGTCCATCACGTGGATATTTAATAAATACAGTATATAGTAACCCATTTTAATGGACGTAACCGTGACTCTACGAGTATTGAATGATTACATTGTATTAATATCTTGAACGGGGTAAAAATATAGACACCCCCGAGGTTTGATCTAAGTAACAATCTTATCTTTGTTATTAATAAAGTAACATAGACACCCCTAGAATTAAAAAACATGGGATCTTGACACATAAAAATAGGGGCCTCAATGTTACTTAAAATATCAAAATGGGAGTCTTTATGTTACTTTATGAATAACAGGGGTGAGTTTGTTATTTAGACCAAACCTTGGGGGTGTCTATATATTTACCCCTATCTTGAACTTAGGATAAGAGCAATTGGACGATACCAACATAAAACAAAGGAAATTAATGGATATGTAGTGCAATAATTTTTGGAATCGTTCCCAGCTGTCCCTTAATTCCTTGCACCCAGCCCAAGCAACAGAGTAGTTAAGGTTTGGTTCAGCTGTGGTGTTGTATATTTTATATGCATGGTTGTTGTTGGATCATTCATGCTCATGCATGCCTGCAGGCTCAGAGGCTGCAACAATCAATACTGCGATTCGTACATTAGCATATCCCGATCCAATTCTCTTTTTGCAGAGCTTAAGATACGCTTATGTGCCTTACCCTTCAGAGAAACCACGTAAAGTTTGGTTCTTATCTAAGATAATTACGTTGCCAGCAACACCATTAATTTTAACTTTTTAAGTACTCTTTATTTAAGCTATTGTCGGGTTAATTTATTGCTTTTCATTTATTTTGTATTTTACAAAAACAGTTTATATTTATTATCAACTATAAATAAGAAGCTATGACCTCAATAATGAAACTTACCTGAACAAAATGAAGATATATGAAGCGTTTGATGAATAAAGGCATTGAAAAGTGATTTCTCTTTGACGCATACATACAGGAGAGCGCAACCCACAGTTAACATTCCGACAAGATAACTTCAAACCCTAACCCTAATCAAAGAAAGCTTTAATCTCTCTGTTCCTCTGATACTGATACAACCGTCCTATACTTACTACTTTTCGAGATCCAAAAATGTCCAGGCAACCCTACAAGTCTAGAGAGAGGTACACTTATGTAATTAAAAACTTGGAAAAGGCTCAAGCAAAGCAATAACACATAACATATATCTAATTTTGTTTCTTTTTGGTCTTCAGAATCATGTGCAACGCGTGGCTTTATTACTGTGAACTCCTTAATTTGTCTGACAAATTAGCGTTGTAGTAGTGGTAATGCCCGGTCACAAGCAAGAGCCTCTTAGAATTAACCCAATAAAAAGTTGACCTTCGTATTAAGTTCTCGGTACTTTATTGTCTCATCTACTGTTTCGACATTGAAGAGCTAGAAAATCTTTGGAATAGACTGGGATCAAATTCCTGTCGGTCTTCATCTTCATCTTGAAACCCTCACTCACTCCTCTCCAAATTATCCACTGAGCAAACACACTCTCTCTCATAGATTTCAGAAATTAAAGTCTATGTAACCATGCATACGTGGCAAAGTTTAGAGAATTGAAAAAGCTTAACAGGTCGATATATATTATTTATAAACATCCCATCAAAAATCTTTCTGATATCCCTAACTTTTCAGAACGTCAAAAGGAGTAATGCAGATGTTTGGAGATCACTGCACCGTCTCTGTCTCTGTGAGTATGTGTGCTGGTGCCTGGAGAGATGGAGAGATAGAGAGAAACAGAGAGAGAGTACGCATGTAAACTGTAAAGTGAAGTGGCCAGGAAATGGTTTCAGAGAGATGAGAGTTGAGAGGACATGCATTGGCAGTGATTGCTCATTCACTGATGACCTAGAGCCTGAAGGGTTCCTTGTTTTTTTCTCTAATTTAAGGTATTTTTGGGCCAATATTATTATTACCTCTTAGAAATTGGAAAACCTACTTTCACAGCAGAAGTAGGGTTTTCAATTCTGTGTCATTTTAAAATGAGCTTCCTCTTATTTAATTTATAAATTAAAATTATAAACAAATAATTAATTAATTAATTAACATTATATAATTTTTTTTTTTAACTTTTCAGAACTGTTAAAAGTTAAACCTGGCCAAAAGCCACCTAGCTTCACTAGGATTCTAATGATTCAGGTAACACCACGTACCATCCTCGACGATCGTTAGAACATAACCTAACTATATGTCACCTCAATCAGTATTCTAATGATAAACTAATTGAGTTTAGGCTGGTTGGTTAATACGATTTGATATAAGTCATATATTATAAAAATAAATTAAATATCAAGCATCAAAATTGTTGCAAATTGTTTCTAAGAGGAGGGTAAAGGTTCTTTTTCTTTGTGAGAAGCAATATCTACTTCCCCTACATTTGATGATCACATAATTGCATCAAACTAAGTTAGTTTTGGATTGAATATCTACCCAATTTTACCTCAATTTACTTTCTTTTGAATGTTAATATTGCTCTACTTTATGTTGATGCCCAAAATCTGAAAGAAGAAATATATAAGAAACTGGAAATCACATCAAGGGTGTTGGTGATAACCCATTTATGCTAAAGTCATATTTTAGTTAACCAAGAATCTACAAGTAGATAAGTTCTTGAACAACAGAAAACTATAGAGAGCATGTGAGACAAGAATGCATATCTTGATGAGTTCAAATAGAATGACTCACATAACCTTCATGGTCCATCTCAAGACCCTTGAGTGGGAGCTAATTGGTTCCCAACTTGGAAAACTATAAAAATATCCCAAATTAGGGGGTTACTTGTAAAAATAGCTAAGCAATTTAATTTCTTACAAGTTCTTATCTAAAGAGTGTTGGAGATACGAAAATACCGTCATATTTATAAAAATATTTCTTCATTCTTCTCTCTCTAACTCCTCTCCTCAAATAACACTCCCTCTCGATCTCTCACTCCCAATAATGGAGAATAATAACTTTTCTGATGACGAAGGTGACATAGGTAAGAACTCTCTCTCTCACCCCTGATTTGCCTTCAATTTTTTTTTTTTTTTTGAATTTCTATTCTTTTGTTATTTGAAATGTTGATGAGTTTGAATTTTTTTGTTATTTGAAATGTTAGGATGATTTCTTTGAATGTTGTTGCCGGAAAAAACCATGATCGGTGGCTCTCGTTCTTGGACTGCCCGCCCGATTCAATTAAATTATAATAAATTAATAAATATTATACTATAATATAAATTATTTAATTTAATAAATATTAATTAATTTATAATGATGCTTATTTAAGAAATAAATTATGGTAAAGCATTATTAATAAATTATTAATAATTATAATAAGAACATATAATAATTATTAATTTAGTACATAAAAATAAAATAAAATTTATAAATTTATTTATTATTGTTAGGACACATAAATTTAATAATGAATTTTGAAACTAGTAAAAAATTTATATATCCTTAATAATTTATTTTAGTAATTATAATTAATAATTTAATATAATTCATTATAGCATAAACAAATTAAATATAATTCAGTAAATAATATATATAAATAAATTAGATATTTATTTATTAGTACGACACATAAATTTAATAATTAATTTTAAAAACTTAGTAAGAAATTTATATATCATTAATAATTTATTTTAGTAATTATAATTAATAATTTAATAATTCGTTATAACATAAATAAATTAAATTAAATTCATTAAATAATATATATAACTAAATTAGATATTTATTTATGGTTAGGGAACATAAATTTAATAATTAATTTTAAAACTAGTAAAATATTTATATATCATTAATAATTTGTTTTAGTTATTATAATTAATAATTTAATAATTCATTATAACATAAATAAAATAAATTAAATTAAGTAAATAATATATATATTTATATTTATATAGATATTTTTATTTATTGTTAGGATACATAATTTCTTTTTACATAGTAGATATTTATTTATTGTTGTTTAGGCCACAAATAAGAATAATTAACGTTTTTTTTTTGTTTTTACTTATAATTATAATTTTTTTGAAATAATTGATGTTTATTATCCTTTTTAATTGCATATGTACTTATTAATTACATATGTGTATAATACAAAAATTTAGATTTTCACTTATTATTATTATTATTATACCTACTAATTACATGTATATAATTGATGTCTATTAATTTTTTGTTCAGATATGGATCCTGCTCGAGTGACTCTTACTTTAAAGACTCCATCGGGGAAACACTATAGTGGATTCAGGACCAATATGTCGACTTTGAGATCAATTATGTTGATGAAGAATAAGCTGACAATGGCACAACGAGATCTATTCCGTTGTATGTGTTTCAGCCACTTTCTTGATCTCTATGACTTATCGTTTCCTACCTAATCGGTTCATCAACTATTACTCAGAGAGGTGGAGATAGTTCATCTAGAAAATGAGATGTGGTTTCTCATATTAGGGATATAGTTATGAATATTATCATTAAGAATTATTACTATATTTTGTATCCTACATTTATTTTCTTAATTCAAACGTGGATTGTATTATTTCAGGTAAGACTATCGGATTCTCTGTTATGAATTTGGCTTATTATCGATCTACGATTCGACCAACAACCCAAATTTAATCCGAAAGGCCCATTTAAATTAAGAGACGCATATTTTGGTAACCATAACATCAAACTTTTTCAACTAGATGATGTTATAAAGGACATGAATTTCAGTGCTATTCCTGATATGGATGCAGTGAAATTGTTCTTGTTCTACCTTACATCATCATCATCGTTCATAAAAATAATAGCTGGGGATGCATCAACAGAAATCTCGTTGTCAATTATAACACATATTTATCTCGTTCAAACCTAAGTCTTGCATATTATAATTTTACCAACTGATCATATCGAGTATCACTTGAGATTGCTATTCCATTGACTTATCCACCTATGTATTTAAGATCACCAGGTTTTGTCTCCCAACAACCACTATAATGCATAAGAAAACAAACATATTTCATGATTATGTAAATCCAATCGCAAAATATAAGATCATCCAAAAAAATAAAAGTTTGGCACATAATTTAAGATATATATCTAGGATTTGGAGTTTGGATCGTAGGACTGCTCGGTCTAATGGTCCAGACTCAATGTTTAATGTGTTTCTCCTACATTTCTCCTGTTGGATTTCAATGCTAACATCTATGTTTTTACAAAAAAACGACCATATTATTTATTACAACACAACTTCCAACTAGTTTCAAGCATTATCTAAGCAAATCCAATCAACTAAACTAAATTTAGAGAGATTTAGATAGATAAAAGATAGATGATTACCTTTGCAACTTCATATGCTAAAATATATTGATTCATTATTAGATTTGTTGTTTAGCGTTTATATAGAGAATGAATGTGAGTGAAATGTGGGTAGAATGGGAGTGGAATAAAATTAAATGAAGAGAGAAAACTGGAGAAGAGGAAATATTTATTCAGGAGTATTTTAGTTAGATTGTATTATTTTGGATAGGTATATCAAAGAAATTTGTCCGGTGAAATATTTTGGTAAAGAGCCTCTTAATTTAGGATATTTCTTATATTTTCCCTCCTAACTTTTGAAGATGGCCTAACAAGATATGTCTCCGCCGTATCCATGTCTTTGTTCTTTCTAGATGAGTGGAGTGGTGTTAAGACTATCACTTTAGGATGAATCACCTACCCAACATTTTTTTGTCTCTTAATTCTACGAGCATCGATAACCACATTATACCGATCACCTACGGCAATGAAACCCTAAGGCAAAATCCACCCAATGTGTGGTGGGTGAATTAACTATCTGTAATAAATGGAAATTATCAACGTATAAATGATAGTATAACCATAACAACTAGTAAATTATCCATGAGAAAAAGTCAGTTGTATGTTAGGTAAACCCCTTCATTAAATATCATAACATCTAGAACCTAACACATTGAACACAGTAAACAAGCGATCACAAAGGACTTAAATCATATACAAAGCATGAGGTCTCATAATCATCATTTTATCTAAACTGAAATCATGGTGATAAGAGAAAAACAAATTATAATAAGATAGCAATACAACAACATGGAATTATAAATAAGATGAACCGAACAAAAGTTAAACTTGATTATTATATCATAGACGATGATGATCCCCCACTTGGTGAGTAACTCTATATCAGTCTTTCAAAAACTTGAAATCTTTTATTCTTGTCGAGTACTAACATCTAACTCTTCCTGGAGGGATATTTAAGGAGTTCTCACTATGCATCTGAGATTTTACTGCTGCTTTTATTTGCTATGATGATAAAGAGCGATCAGGCTTAACAGCGTCCAGAGAAAAATTAATGCGAGTGAGAGAGAGAGAAAGGAATGTGTTTTAAGAGCAATGAGACTTTGCTTCACCGCCAAGCTAGATATGTGCATTACTGCTAACTCAGAGTTGTCTCGGACCACTCCTGACCAATTTGTCCCCTAAACTAATCCTGTGAACCACTCTAAATGATCTCTATCTATTCTATGCTGTCCAATATTTTTCTGCAGCTAAAACCTCCGCCAATAAAGCCTGTTCAAGTTCAACATAATCCCACCCCCTGATCCAACTCTTTTAATGTCCTAAACCCTATAAACCTACTAATGCATGTATGCACAGGCCAAACCAAACCTTCCCATTTGCCATGTGGCCATGACCCATCGTTCTCATCAGTCCTGCAGTCACCTCCTCCATGCTTTTTTCTATGTCATGGATAACTAAAAATGCCCATAAGGTGGGGAGAGAACTGGTGAGAACAACAATTCAAAATCTTATCAGTATTAGATGTCAATTAATATCAGGGATGTGGTTGTGGTTAGGGTTTAGTTGATTTGAATTCTGAGCCCTACGTTAATGAATTATAAGGAGCACAGAGCAAAGGCATTATTGTCGATTTTGCTGATGTGCATTGCAGGGAACTAAGCAGGCCAAAGCTAATAAATAATAATAAATAGAATGGGGACCTGGCCTAGTTCTTAATGTTTGATATATACATATAACTCACTTCTTCATCCATTGTCGGATTCAAACAGCGGAAGATCATGACACGTTGCTTTCATGTGGATCCATTGTCAGGATACTGCCTCCAATAATCCACTGCCAATCATGTGCCACGTGTATGTCTGTCTATGTTGCATTGCATTTGAGTAACCGATAGTACAACCCATTGGCCTTTTCTTGTTCTTCTTTCAAACCCTTTTTGTATCGTAGAGGCTCTATCTAGAGGCTGTCTAGGTTGCTCGTGCTCTAAATATTGCGGCTGCTTGCTGTGCTTGACTTTCTTGACATAAGTACTTTTTTCTTTACTTCTTTTAAAGCCTTTCTGCACTCTTTATTAATTATCGATGAGCATCGTCTCTATCTTTATTATCATTGACTCTATAAAATAATGAACAATTTAAAGCATCCTTGGTCCATGCACGATGCACGGGTACTAAGGCCTTGCTTGCTTGGGGGGGGGGGGGGGGNCCCCCCCCCCCCCCCCCCCCCCTCTCTCTCTCTCTCAGTAGGTGCAATTTACCGGGTACGGCTCTTCATTGGCTAATTTGGGTAGAGTTTAAATTTGTTTACAAGTTGTATATATGATTCGTAACAAGTCGTCCATACTGTTCCCAACTGTGAAGCAATCGTTGCACGTGTAATCATTTAAAACTTTAGAGCTAATGCAATTACATTTATAATGTCCGTAAAGTTCGCTAACATCATCCTGCACCTTACAGCTCAAACCTAAAGGTGACCTCAGATCATTTATTGAAATAAAATAAAATAAAATATCAAATCAACTGGACCTCCCTTTTTCACCTTTAGGATATAGCACACTTCTATTTATTTGTTGTTTTTTTTTTTATAATAAATCCAAGGATTTTTTAAGGAGTGGGAGATAAACACGCCGCCAAATCAGGTTGACAACCCCAGAATTGACGGTTGGAATATCCCTACCTGAGAAGAGATGAACGGTGAGATGCAGGGAATGGAAATTCTTGCCCAGAACTACCACCCGATGCTTGACACGTAGCCTAAAAGTTATAAATTCTGCCTACGACATTATGAATTAGGGACAAGAAAATCGGGTGACGTCGTTTCGAGAGGCCCGATGGATGTGATTGGGGTCTCATTAAGATCTGCCGGTGAGATTGGAGATCATCATGCCAAGTTAATTTGATTTAAGTAAGAGTTTATGATACATTAAAGATAAACTATGCCAAAGTAAATTGAAAAAATAAAATAAAATAAAAAGTTATATAAATCAAATCTCACGTGAGAAATTCTATTTATGCCCCCATCAAGGAAATTCAAAAGTCAAAAGTCTACGTATATTTAATTTTAAAAGGGCAAAATTATAATAGTATTAAAAAAAAAAATACATCAAAGATGATAGATAGCCGGCATGACTTCAACTTTTATTTTTAATTTCATGAAAGATAAAATTTACAGAAATTCATTTATTTTTCTATATTCTACCAGATTTTATCCAAAATCAAACAAAGGTTGAATATTTAGAATCCAAAAAAAAAAAAAAAACTATACATTTTATTTTTTGTACATATAAAAATTGAAAAAACATAGAGAATCTTTAAAAAAATAACAAAAATTATAACGAGTTACTAAAAAGAAAAGATCAATTTTTTAAAATTTAAATACTATAATCATTATCCGGTGATTGATAGCATCGAAAAGAGTTTGTCGAATTCTAAAGTTAGACAATTGTAGAGTTGTTTAGCTGTCAATTGATGGTATAATATTTAAATTTTCTTAATATAAAAAATAATTATTTTTCAAAATTTTTGTTATATTTTAGAGACTTCAAGCATAAAATGGTAAGTACCAATCTGAAATTTGGGAAGTAAGAGGTTTATGAATATAAAAAAACTACAATTGTCGACCTTTCCTCTTTTATTTGTCTTCAATACAATTTTTATCCTTATGTGAAAGAATGATAGTTCTCTTACAAACTTGTGATATAAATTGACTTTATATGGAAATAGAACTTGGGGGACGGTGAGGAATAAAAAGGGGTAACATGGCACTACTTTATTCATCTCTCCTTTTATTTTGAAACCAAAGAAGCCGATATTCTTATGTTTGTCAAAGGAGGCCTAACGGGCCCAGAACGAAGGTGGATACTGGGCGACATTATGGGCTTTTCAACTAACAAAGCAAAGATCCATAAAGCCCGTTAGGGAAATTAGAGTGTTAGGGTAGTCTGCTGCCATAGCAAGGCCTATTAGTGTTTAGTAACACTCTAAACACAACAAAATGGTCTTCGTCAAATTAATTTGTCAACGGATTAAGGTAGTTTAATTACAACTTACACGCATCAAGTCAAATCGATGACACTTTTATTTTTTTAGTCAGAAAGTTAGAGATCTCTGTGTTGAAAAATCTTGCATGTATTTACATCCAACCAATCATAAAATATTTAATTGTTGGAGAGCATCTTAGGAGGCTCACATAGTTTAATATGCACCCACACCTTAAACATC
>JANLJB010004748.1:110152-120949 GCA_026212285.1 Bursera cuneata
CCTTGAAAATATTTAAGACATATAAGCAGAAGTTGAAATTCAGTTAGACAGAAAAATTAAAGCAATGAGGTCAAATAGAGGTGAAGAATATGAGTCCACCGATTTTGCTAAACTTTCTAATAAACATGAAATTATTCATCAAACTATTGCACTATATACACCCCAACAAAATAGTGTAGAAGAGAGGAAAAAGAGAACTTTTAAGGATATAATAAATTCCACGTTAAATAGTTCTGGCCTTCCACATAATCTGTGGGGTGAGGCCGTACTTACTGTAAATCACATTTTAAATAGAATCTCATTTAAGAAAACAAATAAGTCTCCATATGAAATATAGAAATGAAGAATTCCTACCTATAAGATTTTTAAACTGTGTGGTTGTCTAGCAAAGGTTCAAGTTCTTTTGTCAAAGAGAACAAAACTATGACATAAAACAATTGACTGTATTTTGATAGGTTTTGTAAATAATAATGCAACATATAGATTTTTAGTTATTAAGTCTAAAATTTTAGATATTCATGTTAATACTATAATAGAGTTAGTTGATACTGATCTTTGAAAGAATTTTTTCTTACAAGATATGAAATCAAGAAGAGGAAAAAGGACAAGAGTTCAAACGAGTTCTGGACCAAATTTTATTAGTTTATTAACAGACGTTGAACCACAAACTTACAAAGAAGTAATGTTTTCACATGAGACTCTTTTATGGAAGGACACTATTAAAAATGAAGTAGAATCCATTATGTATAATCATAAATGGGAATTAATTGATTTATCTCAAGAAATAAACCAATATACTATATATGGATTTTTAAAAGGAAAATGAAAGCTTATGGTTCAATAGATAAATATAAAGCACGTTTAGTTGCTAAAGGATATCAGCAAAAGGAAGAGTTGGATTATTTCATTCCCCAGTTTAAAAAATAACATCTATTAAAATGTTAATTGTCATAGCTACATTGTATAACATGGACATGCATCAAATGGATGTTAAACCAACCTTTTTTAACAGAACTTAGATAAAAAAATATATAGGGAACAACCAAAAGGTTTAGTGGTTAAAGGTCAAGAAAATAAAGTTTGTAAACTTGTTAAGTCTTTATATGGACTTAAGCAAGCTCCAAAATTGTGGCATAAAATTTTTTATCATACAATGATTACATATAGTTTCAAAATTAATGAATATGATAAGTATGTTTATATAAAGAATATGAAAAATTCTTGTGTCATTGTATGTTTATATGTCGATGACATATTGATAATAGCAACAAGTAAGAATGCCATAATTTCAACTAAGAAAATATTGAATTCAAGTTTTGACATAAAAGACTTAAGTCAAACTGGTTTCATATTAGGACTTCAAATCAAATGAAATAGTGATGGTTATGTTCTTACTCATTCTCATTACGTTAAAAAATTTTTTAAAGCAGTTTAATCATTTTGATTATAAACCTACTGTAACTCATTTTGATGCAAATTGTAATCTAAAGAAGAATTCTGGATACATTTTCTCAATTGGAATATTTATAAATAATTGATAGCTTAATATATTTGATGAATTCTATAATACTAGATATTGGTTATTCGATAAGCAAGCTTAGTAGATATATGTGCAGTGGGTCATGATCATTGGGTAGCATTGATAAGAATACTAAGATATTTAAAATATACTTTAGATTATGGATTATATTATACAAAATATTCAGCTGTACTTGAAGGCTATAGTAATGCTAATTGGATTTCTGACAGTTTAAAAACCAAATCAACTAGTAGATATATCTTTACATTAGGAGAAGTTGTAGTTTCTTGGAAGCCTTTAAAGCAGACATACATAATACGGTCTACTACGGAATTAGAATTTATAGCCCTAGATAAAGATGCTGAAGAAGCAAAATGGGTAAGAAATTTCCTAAAAGACATTCCAATCTGGCCTAAGCCAGTGACTGTATTTTGCATATATTGTGATAGTATGACAGCATAAGTAAGAGCCAAAAATAATAAATGCAATGGTAAGTCAAGACAAATAACTCGCCGACATAATACTATAAAACAATTGCTCTCGATGGAGTCATTCTTATAGATTATGTAAAACCAAAGAAAAAAAGTATAGATCCTTTGACAAAAGGCTTACCAAAAGAACAAATTAAGTTTACATCGAGGGAAATGACCTTAAAGCCAATTCAATAAGTTAAACCTGACCTATCCTGACGGATTGAAAATACCATGATCTAGATTCAATAGGCAAATAGATTGGGTAAAACTTAGATAACTGAACACACAATTCACTCATTCCTAAGATATAAGTGTATTATATGATAAAGATGTTTATGATATGCTTTGCATTTAATGACATAAATATTATAAGTATAATAATAAATGCCACCTATATGATAGTAAATGTGGGATCGCATTTATGAGAATAAATAAGTTAAATTCTTTAAAGTTATCATGAAATCAGGATATGGTCAGTACCAAAAGGAACAAAAACGTATAAACTGAATTTGTTGAATTTATGCTATGAGAAAGTCATATTTTCTCTATTCACTATAAAAGTGAATAGTTCAATATTATATATATCCACTGTGTCACCAAGTAAATCCGATGATTTCTTGCTAAGATAAGTTCAAGTCTGAAAGATACTTCTCCTAAAAGCGTAACACAACTTTTTCTAGTTCAAATGTAGGGTATTATTAGGAATAATGTTTGAATTAGAAAATGTTTGTTTATATTATTTGTAAAGACACATGAAAAGGTATAAAGTTGTAATAGTTTACATAAAAGTTATATCATTTTATAAAGATACAAGAAGAGGTATGAAGTTGCGATGACTTACATAAGAGTTATATCATTTTATAAAGATACATTAAGAGGTATAAAGTTACAATAGTTTACATAAGAGTTATATCATTTTGTTAAGACACATGAAGAGATATAAAGTTGCAATAAACATAAGAGTTATATTAATTTGTAAAGACATCTAAAGAGGCATTTGATGTTTAAGAGAGAGTTACAATAAAATAGTTTGCCAAAATTTTTGAGTTGGTAATACAAAATTCTGAAAAAGTTGTTGTATCTTGAGAATAGTCTTTTATGGATCTTCAATCACTAGAAAGGAAGAGATACTATTTTAGGACATTATATTATTTTATACAAGCCTTCATTCTTACAAATTAATATTATATTATTGTTTATCTTTTTTATTTTTTATTTTTTTTATCACTATATATCTTTGGCTTAGGGTTACCAAGAACCTCTTATAATAGGAATTAAGTATAAATTAGAATGATGGTCCAGGATAGCGACACCTAAATCACGAAAAACCAATGTTTTACTTAAAATAAAGAAAAAAAAAACAAAACAAAATGCAAGAATACTGCAACTACAGAGACAAAGAATGAAATTGAAGGCATAATCTCAATCGAGAAAGATCTCTTGTTCTTATTATAAGATCATGTGATTGGATACGTAGATGTTTGGTAAAAAAAAATAATCTTCTCTTTTGAGAGTAAAGATAGATTTGGTAGAAAAACGGAAGAGACCTTTTTGTATATGAGAATCAAATGGAGTGGGAAAGCAGCAGTAATTCTTTGGAAAAGCCTGATTCTCTTTGTCTTCGAGCTTTCATTCCTCAATTCACTCTTTCCTTGCTTCATATACATCCCCACCAATAGATAGAGACAAATGGGAATAACCGAAACACATCTACAAACTGCCAGTACCATGCAGCTGCTTCAAAGCCAACGTGATGCTCCTTGGTATCTTTCATCCGCTGCATTACTTTGGAGGTATCGCGCTCCACCCCTGGACTTCGCCTAACCTAAACAAAGTAAAACGGAGATCGACAGTGAAGTAAGGTGAACGACGAAAGAACTAGTGAGTGGGTAAGACAAGGTGTAGCGTAGTCTGGTCAGTGCATCTGTCATTGACTAAATGGCTCAGTAAAGTAGGTACTGGATTGGTAGCTTCGTTTTTGCTGATTCATGGGGGGTTCGTGGTTTTGGAAGATGAAGATTTGGGTTTGAGTCCCAAGGCCCCCTTGTGCGCCACCGGCCGCGTGGCGTTTTTCTGGCGTAAAAAAATCAAAATCGCTCATGATCTTCCTAACTTTCAGTTTGGTCCTACTTCTGGTTCTGGTTTTACTTAATTTGTTTATTAAAGTGAATTTTGTTACTGAAGGAGGAAAAAACAAGTTTTTGACGAGCATCAATTTAAGAATTTATTCTTTCCTAATCTTCTTACCTTGAAAATCAACACTAAACTTGAGTTAATGCTCACTAATAACCAAAGATTCATGCTAATTAATAAAATCGTAACCACGTTAAATTATCTAGAAAATAACATTGAACCCAATTGGTTGATCAGAATCTCTTCTGTTTCCTTCAATGGTTCAAGATTTTATTGGAACTCTCAGTAATATGAAAACATAATGGACCTGACTTAGTATGATACACGTCCTCGAAAGTTCAAGACTTATTGAAATTCTTAGTAGATTACAACCCACACCTTAAACATCTTTCTTATTCCAAGTTACAGCTTATATGGCTGTGTGAAAACATAATGGACATAACAGCAATAGAAATGCAACGATGAGGTAGCTCCAAGGAGTAAGGCGGCAGCAGCATTTGCACTAATATTGAACATATATTAAAGGCTAAGACTCATTCATCCCAAAGATCTTCCAGGGTCTTGTATGGTCCATTAGGAGCGACAAATTCTTCTCTGGGCATCATTCTTTGCTGCTTTATTTGATTAATTTTCTCATGGTCATCATCGGCTAGTGCCCAGTCAAAGATCTCCAGGTTCTCCTTCATTCTCTCCTTATTGAAGCTTTTAGGAACAACAGTTGCCCCTTGCTCAATTATCCATCGAAGACAAACCTGCCAAGGTGCCAAGAAAGATATTAAAGATTAGCTCAACAACTTCTATCTGAAGCATCTTGTAATGCAAATACCAATGAGAACTATGGAACCTGAGCAACAGTCTTGCCATGAGCCTTTGCAATCTGTTTCAATGCTTCATTCTCCATAACTTGATTAGTACCCCAACTGGCCCCTTTGGCTCCCAAAGGAGAGAATGCAGTTACGATAATACCTTTGGCATCGCAAAATTCTCTTAGCTTCCTCTGTTGCCAGACAGGGTTCATCTCCACCTTAACAAATTATCAGATCTGGTTCATCACATATATGTCATCAAAACTCAAATAACATATAACAATAACTAACAGTTAAGATTTACTTGATTGACTGCAGGAGGAATGGTAGCAAAGGAGAGTATGTTCTCAAGCTTCTTGCTAGAAAAGTTGCTGACGCCAATGGACTTGGTGAGGCCAAGCCTCTGGCACTCTTCCATGGCTTCCCACACACCCTTGAAGTCCAACGGTAGAAGTTCATAGTCATAAGTTGAGAATTCAAGTTTCTCAGTTGGCTTAGCACTGATGGGCCAGTGAATGAGATAAAGATCAAGGAATTCCATCTGAAGATTCCTGCAAATAAATTATGGTAACTAAGCTTAACATTTCCTTCTTCTTTCAATTTATGATTTGAATTTCAGCTAATTTGCCTTTGTTTTATTTCCGAAAAATCCATCTAAAAACTTAAATTAATGGACGCGAGCTTTTAAGATATGATTCCCATCATCGTTAGGACGACGACAGTTCTGATATCATGTTATGAAATTATCATACGTATAGGTTTCACGTTAGTAGGATATGACCGTTAGATCAATTACTCAAATACAATATTAAGAAATCATTAGACGTAAAAAGTTGAGCTAGTAGGATATTATTATTATTATTATTATTTGTATTAGTTCAGTAATTTATCTCACCGAAGAGAATTCTGTAAAGATGGGACAACAAGATCACGATGAGCCTCAGTGCACCAAAGCTTGGAAGTGATAAAGAGTTCTTCACGAGAAGTAATAAGGCCAAGTCTAAGTGCTTCAGCTATGGCTTCTCCTAGACCCTTCTCGGTCCCGTATTGTGAAGCCGTGTCGAAGTGTCTGTAACCGACCTTGATGGCTTCCACGACGGCCAATTTCATGGCATTTTCCTCCAATTTATCAACTGCAGTACCAAGGCCAATAACCGGCATCTTCCGGTCGCCGGAAGAGGAGATCAGTTTCACTTCCGGAACTTGGATAACTGGAGATTGTGCCATCCTCTTTACTGGTCCTACAACTAAAGCCTTCAATCATTATTTAAAGGCAAACTGGATTTGCATCGTTGTCACGTGGCGGGATTCAAGCCATCCGATCTGCCTTTAGTATTTACGTCGAGATCGCCCAGATGATCCAAAGGCGGCTTTTGATTAAAAAAAAAACTTATTTCAAAAAATTTAATGTTACAATAAATCGAAAATATAAATAAATATTTTACTTATACCGTCTAAGTTTTGTAATCGCGTGATCATTCCGTCCTTTTCTTTAATATGATATTATTATATAATTATTATATTCTAAAATTTAAAAACAGGATATTTATTTTGATCTTCCAATTAAATCTTAAGAAAATATTTTAATCCATATTTTTATTAAATTAACACTTACTCCAAAATATTATCACTATTTTCATAAAATTTCATATTTATCTCCCAAAAATCTAGAATAAGTGTTAATTTTTTAGAGATAAATATTAGTTTAATAAAAATTTAAAATTAAATATTTTCTTATAGTTTAATAAAAATTTAAAATTAAGTATTTTCTTAAAATTTAATTGAAGGTTCAATATAATTTTTTCAATTTAAAACTTAATATAATATTATTCTATAATTATTATATCTTCAATCTTAATTAATGTGATAAAATTGTTAAATTTATTCATCCAATCATATGGTGTTAATGTTATTTTATATAATTACATTTATATAAAAAAATTTGTAAACATAATATTTTATTATAATATTTTTTTATTCTTATTAACTTTTTGCTTTTTCAATGGCAATTTTTCTCCAAAACCTTTTACTGCAATATGAAGTAAAGATTAAACCCACTTGTCATGAACGCATTTAAAATATTATCTTGTTTTACTGGTTGTTCGATAATGAAAAATCATGTGGGTCTATTGAATTATGATAAAGTTTAAAACCTTTAAAATGTTGAAATCTTGTTTCGGGGAATAAACATGAAGTGGAAGAAACTTTACTCTCTGGGACATGAATCTGGTCCGTTCTTGAACTTGAGATTAATCATGTCACGTGGGTGGCTGGATTCAAGGCGTCCGATCTGACTTTAGTATTTAACTCGAGTTCATCTTTGGGTTAATGGCATCGATGATCCTTACCCAATGCCTGTATAGTAAGTTTTAACTTTTAACCCACTTGTCATGAGTGCAATTAAAATGTTGAAATATTGTTTTGGGGAATAATTGAGGGCCCATAATCCACTTGAAAGATTTGCTTTGCAGGCACGTAAGATGATAAGATTTTAAATTGATGGATAATAGGAATTTTACTTTCAGTCCCCTAAATAATTAAAAAAAATAGTAATTATCAATGATTATCTTTATATTTTACTTTTAAGTATAAATAACACTTATATGAGATTTTTATTACTTTTAAAAAAATATATTTTTAAATATTTCATTAGTCAACATGTGATTATCTTCATATTCTGACAACTTTATTATTTTATCTCTATTAACAAATATAAAGAGAAGATTAATTTTTAAATGATAAAATTGAGTTAAATGACTAAATTATCCTTGAAATAACTAATAACATTTTAACTAAGAGCTGTAATATTACACTTAAATATCACCACTATCTATCGATTACTACTGTGATTTTTTTTTAATATTTTATTTGTGACATTACCAATTTATTTGTATATGATTTTTTTATACTTAATTTTTTGTTCTGTTTATTCAATTGTTTTATTCTAATTTTTTTCTAACAATTATTATTTACGATATTATTTATTTTATATTTATGATGAGTGTTGATGACTCAACCGAATTTTGATTAAATTTTAGCTTGATTGAGATTGAAGAAAATTATGCATTTTTTAGAAATAGAGAATGAACATTTTTTTTACTTATTATATAATATTTTATTAACAATATTATTTTTCAAAACTAATNATTTGGATGGTTTTTATTTATTTTTATGTTTATATATTTTACTTTCATTTCTTTAACTTTGAAGTCAATAAAGACTAATTTACCCTTATACTGTTTGATATATCTCTGAAGTTTTTTAATTAAAGGATTTGAGAAAATTTTTTAAAAAAACTTAAGGATAATGGAAGAGAAAAATATCAAAAGTCTCATTTGAGTGTAATTTAAGTAAAAGATAGAGATGATAATTCATAATTACTTTTTCTGAAATAGTTCAGTATTTCGTTGATTTAAAAATAAATTAACCCTTAAAAAATGTTAAAGAAAAAGTGTTATCAAACATAAAGATGGGTAATAAAAAAAATAAATACCCTCAAATAACTCTTAACTTTTCAAAAAATAACTATAAAGTATTAATTAAATACAAAATATCACTTCAATCCTCAAAGACAAAGTAATTTGACTTATCTTTCAATGCCAAAAATTAGCACGAATTAATAAGCACAAGTGTCGGGTATCGAAGGGCTGAAAATCAATAATACCCCGGGGGAGGGGAGGGATTGCTGAACCAGGGAGGAAATGAGCTTTTCTTAGGGACATGAATCTGGTCCGTTCTCGAACTTGGATAAGAAACGACATGGTTGTGATAAGATAAGTTCTCTTCTTTCAAATGAAATACATGCTTTAGATTAGAATATTAGATTGACAAAACAGTCAACAACCGTTGGAAAGCGTATTAGTATTTTGTATTTAGTAACACTAAACGGTTGTTAAATACAACTTACAAGCATCAAGGGAGGGAGATGACACTTTTAACGTAAGTTTGATTGCAAGAAAGTTAGAGCTCTCGTTGAGATTTGAATGTTCATCAGCCAAAATAAGGTCTTTGGGCAGGGGAATTCCATTGGTTTTGTCATAGTCAACCTCNTTCTGGATTTTTTAGAACGCACTAATATAAAATATGTGAAAATGGTACTGCCATCTAATCTAACTTTGCTACTTGACAAGAAAGAAAGAAAGAAAGACAAATTAGTTGTTGGAGAGCATTTTAGGCTCATAAATATGCACCCACTAACCACGATCAACAAAAGGTTGAATAAATTTTTCTTTCTAAATGTATAAGCCCTTTCTCATAACTAGCCCCAGAAAATCAATACTAAACTTAAGTTTATACTAACTAAACCTTTTTCATAACCAAAGATTCATGCTTATGAAATTGTAACAACGCTAGGTTATCAAGAAAATGACATGGACCAATAGGTGGTTTATTCTTACAGTATTACAAGCTAAACCTTAAACATCCTTCCAAGTTAAAGCTTAAATCGGTATGTGAAAACATAATAGACCTACAAGTAACAGCAATAAAAATACAATGACGATGTATATCAAAGGACTAAGGCACTCCATATTTGCGCCAATATTTGATATATGAAAGGCTAATATTCACTCATCCCATGCCTCTTCCAGGGTCTTGTATGCTCCATTAGGGGTGACAAATTCTTCTCTGGGCATCATTCTCTGCTGCTTAATTTGATTAATTTTCTCATGGTCATCATCAGTTAGTGCCCAGTCAAAGATCTCTAGATTCTCCTTCAATCTCTTCTTATTGAAGCTTTTAGGAACAACAGTTGCCCCTTGCTCAATTATCCATCTAAGACAAACCTGCCAAGGTACCAAGAAAGATATTAAAGATTAGCATAACAATAACTTCTGTTTGAAGCACAAACCATCACACATACCAACATGTAATGCAAATGCCAATGAAAACTATGGAACCTGAGCAACAGTTTTTCCATGAGCCTTTGCAATCTGTTTCAACACCTCATTCTCCATGACTTGATTAGTGCCCCAACTGGACCCTTTGGCTCCCAAAGGAGAGAATGCAGTTACAATAATGCCTCTGGCATTGCAAAATTCGCTAAGCTTCCTCTGTTGCCAAACAGGGTTCATCTCCACCTAAACAAAGTATCGTCTTTCAGCGATCGCATATATGTCTACTAAGCTCAAAGAAAATATAACAATAATTGAGAGTGAAGACTCACTTGATTGACTGTAGGAGGAATGGTAGCAAGGGAAAGTATTGTCTCAAGCTTCTTGCTAGAGAAGTTGCTGACACCAATGGACTTGGTGAGGCCAAGCCTCTGGCACTCTTCCATGGCTTCCCACACACCCTTGAAGTCTAACGGTAGAAGTTCACTTTCAGGTATTGGGAATTTTCGTTTCTCAGTTGGCTTAGCGCTGATGGGCCAGTGAATGAGATAAAGGTCAAGGAAGTCCATCTGAAGATTCCTGCACAAATAAGTATGGTAAATAAGCTTAATTTTTCTTCTTCTTTCATTTTATGATTTGAATTTCAACCGAAAACTAGTCTAATAATTGTTCTTTGTTTTATTTCCCTCTCTAACTATGAAATGTTTTTAAAACCCAGCTGAATGCATATATGCGTGAACAACAAATAAAACAAAGCAAGAAAAATGTTACTATTATTATTATACAACATTTGTTTTTGTTTAGTAATTATCTTACCTAAGAGACTCCTGCAGAGATGGGAGAACAAGATCACGATGAGCCTCACTGCACCAAAGCTTGGAAGTTATAAAGAGTTCTTCACGAGAAGCAATAAGGCCAAGTCTAAGTGCTTCAGCTATGGCTTCTCCTAGAGCCTTCTCTGTCCCGTATAGTGAAGCCGTGTCGAAGTGTCTGTAACCGAGCTTGATGGCTTCCAGGACAGCCAATTTCATGGC
>JANLJB010004752.1:1073-24150 GCA_026212285.1 Bursera cuneata
TGATCCTACCACTAAAAAATAGGTATAAAATAGCAGTTCGAAAAGACTTTTGCAAGCTTACTCGTTATAAATATGCATGCTGATGACAAGAAATGAAACTATAACGTAATTCATGTAATTTGCATTTCATAAATATTTGTATTGTGTCAAATGAAATTAGAGACTGAAAAGTCAATATTAAGCACATTATAAATTTATGCATTAAAATTAATTGATTGATTTCTATAACAATTGTACATTCTTTTCAATAAGATGGCGGCCGCTTGGTCATGAATGATTAATACCACTTGTTAATCAAAATTTCTAACAAGTTAAAACAACCCCACATGGGATACGGGTTTTTTTTTGTGTAGATGAATATTGAATTTGGAAATGGGTTTTCGTTGGGTTGTGTAGATGAATATTGAATTTGGAGGATCTTTTCCCTATCTCACAAGTCAAATCGGGAATATATACAACATATATATGCATTACTATTACATTGTGTAGTAATAATTATTATTTGAGCTACACTTCTACTTAGTGACGTGTAATAATAACTTTTAATTAAGCTCATTATTATATTTTCTAAATCTAACCAAAAGATGGGGGCACATAATCTTATATTGGCCACCATTTTGTGAAAATGGATACTTGAGCATGGCATGATTGGTGCACAATCGCTATTATTAAGCTGGGTTGTTGGTGTGGCATACTATCTATATTGGGAAGATAATGGGTGGTTTAAGGAGGGCAAGTCCTTCGCTTCAAGAATGAAATTGGTAGCTAGCTTTAGATTGTGTGCGGCACGTAAGAGGCTACTAAAAAACCAACCTGAGAAACAGGATTTGCAAAAGCAAAGAATCCCTTCAATCATGGGTTAATCCTCTCTTTCCATCCCTCTATACAGATAATGTGGTTCATATCCGAATGTGGGGTCATTTGTTTTATATTCATAAGTTAAAAAAATAAATAAATTATAATGCTTCTGTATAAAGGGTGGAATCAAAGGAGAGCTAGCTTGGAAGAGATTAATCATGATGTTGCTATAAAGCAATATTGCATGAGCAAGTATGCCAGTGAACGCAGAACCGACCTTGTAGTATTTTATTTTGGGTGACGATTTGTTATACTATTTGTGATTCGCAAGTCATCCGGTAGAGGCCAGAGGAAGAGATTTAGTAGCTTCGCAGCCACTCAATCTACGTAACACGTTTGCTGCAAGGCTGGCCGCCCTCCTGATAAAAAAATTAACCCTAAAACAGAATGCGTGATGGAAGAAGCCAGAAGCCATGCCCATCAAATTATTCTCCATTTTTATAGTCAACTTCTATGACATATATGCTGAAAGAGTAAGACTTGGTTGTACAGGCTGCTGTGATCAGATCAGAGACTTTGCCTGTTAAGCCGTTTAATCGTTCACCTTTACATGATGACTTCCATTTGGATAAAATGCTACATACTTGTATTCCTAATTTTCTACGACTCATTTCTCACTATTATTGCTATCCAATGTGAAAATAAATAAATAATAACAATAATTTAATTAATTTTATGATCATTTTAATATTTTATATTTTGAAAAAGAATTGTATGGGTCCAAGTCTCGGCAATTAGACCACTAGTTCCATGCATGTTATGTCAATGTAGCACTAATTACAAAGGAGAATAGTCTCTATCTATCAAAAGCCCAGACTAATTAAATATTGAACAGATTTTATGAATGAATGTCACGGATATCCATACATGCACTGGGAGAACATTAGTCTCCAACATATGTCATTTATCTTAAATTAAGGGTTTGAACTATCAATCTCTGGTAATTTATTTTTTAGAGCTCACCCCTCATGTTTCTAACGAATTTCCTAATTTAATGCAAATTATATATTGAGAAACGAACTTCACTGTTGTCTAGTTTATCAGTTGAAACCCTCAAACCCAAACCCATTTGCAGCCACAGAAGAATATAACTTCACATTCCTTCAAGTCATTTTCTAAATTAAATTCAATTAGAAGGTCATTTATCTAAGCATCTTCATTTACAATCACAATTCACATGGAGGCAATAGCGTGGATGTATATGGAACCGTTATTATTTCTTCGGAGTCTGCTTCATATCATTAAGCCTATTAAGCTTTCAGTGAAACGACATCTCTTTTGGTGAATTTTCAATGATGGGTTGGCATCTTCCAAGGGTTTAAAATCCTTCTGTTAATTATTGTCATTGGATTTGAGTGTCAGAGAGTGGATCCACCACCGACACTTAGTAAAAAACCAAGTTATTAATCTCTACCTTGTTCACACCAGCCAGTTTTATGGTCTGATATTTATTACAAATAAAATATACAGCAGAATTCAAATCAATTTAACAATCAATACTTACTAATCTCTGATAATATAATATCACTTTTGAGTATTTGATCATCATGTGTTCGGTTGAATAGGGTACTGAAAGGGTTAGATAAGTGAACCATCAACCTTACTATGAGACTAGATATACTTTGAGCTTATCCTAAAATCAAAATTGTACAGATCACTTTGACCGAAAATAATCAACACTAATGTATGGCCATCTTAGCCGAGTTGACTATCATTAAAGAATAATAAATGATTAACCAATGTACAAGTTTTGTACATCTAAGAAGCCTTAATATATGCAAGATAAGAGCCAATTTGAAAGAGCAGGGAAGCATCATTAGTAGAAAATTTAGCCACTCAATAGAAATAGAAACTGGGACAACATTTTCATTATTTAAAAACACATTTTTAACAATTTTTCTCTTTTTCTTCTTTGAATTTTCCGTCTTAGTTTGAAGATGAAAATTACTATACATGCATCGACAGTTGGAATGAAAGTCACACTCGATAAGAAAGAAGTGTTAGAATATGAATTTAAATGGAGGAAATAACAACATCTAGCCACAACAACTCTTGGCAGAGCAATCATTATTTAAGTGAAATTAGTGTTGAGTACGAAATGTTTAAAGTAATAATGCAGGTGATGGTGCTAGTGTTGGCACTGGTAGCTATGGGTCTGTGTGGCATGAAGTTGAAGTTTATTCTATTATATTTTATTTTCATATGAAGGGACAATGACTCTATGCCGACTCCGATGTGAGGTTAGGTTTACTTCACTCCCTTCAATTACCATGTTCTCTAGTCTATTTTAATTCCACTCACTCACTCAAGCTAATGAAGTAACTATTCCACTCTCATCCATCAATCAAAAATTGAAAAGAGTAAAAAGGAAGCATATCAAATTTTTCATGGTAATTTATAGACACCCATAAGATATGAGTTAACTAAACTTAAAAGATCAAGAGATTTCAGAAACCAACACTTTGATTGTTATACTGAATGTAGATCAGTTTGTTTTAAGAGTAATGTCAGCTTATGCTAAAATATAATTATCAAATTATTAGCTTTAAAAACCTTTAAATTATAGTGTAAGTATCCTATTTTCTTTTTTGTGTGTAATATATCAGCCTCTGAGGGAGGGAGAGCACTAATGTATTCATGAATACAATAAGACAAGGATGATGGGAAAACGCTGCGGCAAGGCCAGGCTTTAGAATGGGCCCAACAATGGACAAGAAATTTTGAGTCGGTCTTGACTCGGATCATAAAGTGGACCACGTTGCTTCTTGTTTAGGTACCTAGGAGCGTCAGGCAGGCTGCAGGCTGATACAAGACCTCTGTGAATTGGGCCTTTCACGATTACTGTTAAGTCCAGTTCACATAATTATACTAAGTCTCACAATAATAAAATAAAATAAAAGATCGAGAGATATTAAAGCTTTGTTTGATTCTTTCTAAAAAATATTTTCAGCAAACGCACATTTCCCTAGTGCATTTTAAATCAATTTAAATTAATATCAACAACATATCATTTTAAAAATTTAATATCAACCACATATTCCTAAATTATTTTAAAATAAAAACACAAAATTCAAAAAAAATCCTAAATATATAAAAGGTTGAAAAATAATAAAACAAAATAACATAATCATAGAAAGAATTTTCAATTAACAAGAACAAAACTTCCAAAAAACTCTTTCAGCTTATCTGATCATCAATCTCTATAGAGCAAGTCTCCACTCCCTATATCACATATACTCTACATTATCAGAGAAAAGTCTTCGGTTCCCATCAGCCAAAAAAATGGTTGGGGTTGAAATAAGAATGTTACAGTTGCTTCGTTCTCATTTCTTCCCTCAAAAAAAGCCCTGGAAAACACTACATTTCAGGTCAAAGCTAAGTTTCATGATGATTCAACAACTAATAAACTCAACCCAATGTACCTCGTGGTAGGCTGGAAGTGAACCACCATATCTGGCTGCAAGCACTGCTCAAACTCACCGAGGCTCAACGAATACAGATGTTGTCCTTGAAGGCACGGTGAAGCACCCCGACGATGCTTGATAAGATGAGTTCTTTATTACTTCATCAACTGACATCACCTGCAGTAATAATGCTTATTGCAAAACCATCAATAATGGCCCACAAATTTCCAAAGCTATGATAAACATTACCAATTTTAGTTGGTAAAAACTTAAAGAGGATATAATCTCTAATCCACCGATGACACTTCCTTGGATCCAGTTTGAGATTGTAATTACTTTAAAAATAAATAGCTTCTGTTTTACTAAAGAAATAAATAACTTATAAAATAAGTAAGAGGTGTTTAAAAATAATTTTTAAAAACTAATTTAAAAAAAAAAAAAACAGAATAGAGATGTTTGTGATTATTATTGCTTTTGTTTTTATTATGCATAAATAACCAAAATAGACATATGTATTATGCTTTTATAATATAATTATATTAATATTTTATAACCAATTCTTTTTTCTTTTTTGAATTATTTCTAATAATTTCTATACAAATAATTTATAATTTAATATAATATTTATAATTCTTAAAAAAATTAATTAAAGGAAAAATAAATGAATTATATAACCAATCAAAGTTTAAATTATTTCTAATTTAATTTAATACCAAAAATTAATTTAAAATTAATATTATAATTCTAAAATAGACATATATCCATAAAATAATTTAAAATTTATAAAAACATATTAAATAAATACATGAAAAATAAAATAAACTTATAATCAAAATATATATTTGTTAAATTCAATAAATATTAATTGTAAAAAATCATGTTTAATATAATACACCAACAGTATAATCAATATATAATAAATTCAATAATACATAGAAAAATAACACAATTTTGTAGGTTGAAAACAGATAAGGACAATTTTATATTTTTAACTTTTTTATAAAGATAATTCTGACTGTTAATATTTTAGAAGGAGAAGCAATCCTTTAAAACAGGAATTCCTAATTTAAGAACTCTTTATAAAACCAATTTATTTCTACAGCAGCTTATTTTCACTAATTTCTGTTTCTTTCTTTAAAAGAGAAACATATTTGGGACATCAAATTGTGTTCAATTGATAGACTTGATAAGACACTCAGCCCAAAACTAATTAGTGACCGTACCCTTAATATTTCACTTGAAAAATATAACTACCTGTATAGGATGCAGTCGAAGATTTCTTCCGCGAAGTATAGGACTTCTAAATGACACCTCGGCTGGACATGAATTGAAGATCACCACAATGTATGAGTAACTGTGACAAAGGGTGAGAACAACATGATTAATCATACCATCATCAACATCCGGAAGGAAATAATAATTTTTGTGAACCTACTTAGTATCCAGTTGGGATAACCCAGGGACACCTTCATGACCATCTTCAATGCTCATTACTATAACACCAGGAACCGATGAGGGACCAGTATTATGAAAACGTACCCTTTCCTGAAAAAGAATAAAGTTATATCACATAACTAGAGCTTGGGAATTCATTAGTCACTGTCTGGAGCTCTACTCAAGCGAATAAGACTTGTTATATCTTTTATCTGATACTAGTATTGGAGCCTCTGGGAAGAGAGTTTATTGTACTTAAGCAGCTAATAACTGGAATTCAGTATACATATTGCTAATTGTTCTTCCCATTCCTTCAGGGATTCCTTAACATGCGGACAGATTATTAGATAGAGAAAAAAGATAGTAATATATTTCAAAACATGATTGGCAGTACATAGCTTGGCCAACCCCTGAAAATTCACAGGTCCAGTTAGATGGTATTGAAACTCATATACAGTTCTCACCTGGATAGCATTTGCTGTCCTCAAACGAAAAAGTGGGGAAGAATAACGAATACGTAATAAATCTGAAAAGTTCTCCAATGCAGCTAGGATGTGACTCTTTTGAGGCTTGAAGGATGGATCTGCCAATCTTGGCCTTATTCTGAAAAAAGATAACCTAGATTATTAATAATACAATAGAATAATACTGGATAAATCCAGAGATTTCTTCTAATCAACCAAACAAGAAGGTACTTGAAAATTTGCGACAAAATGAGTACCAAGAGATGATAATGGAAACAGTGAATGCTTACAGTGGCCAGTTCCATTCGTTTTTCTCTTTTGGAGGAAGGCCAACACCCCAATTGTTAGAATTGTAAGTGAAATCCAACCTGAAAGTCGCAACATGCAAACTTTGAATTTGAGAAAACTCACTGAATCCACATTCATTCTAAGATAGAATTCAGAATGCTTTTTAAAATTAAGGAACCAACTTTTTGGTAAATAAATCACAATTGACCAAGAAACATGACGTGTTTCACTAAGAAACAAGATTTCAAATGAGAATAGCAGTGCACCTGTTGAACCAATCACCAGAGTTGTATGAATCACGATCAAGTGACTTTGAGCGGAGGATTTCATCGCCAGAGTGGAAAAATGGTATTCCCTAACCAAGAATAATAATTATATCATTATAAAATAAAACAAAATAAAATCAGTTTCTGAAATAATACAGGGGCTTCCATATGGTTTACCCAACCATATGAGAAGAAGGGAAGTAAGTAAAACCTGTCCCAGTGCTATTACACTTGTTGCCAAATGATTAATCCTGCATCTCTCATCTACAGAAATTTCCATTGGGGTCTACACATAATGGACTGAATTAGATCAGAAATTATAAATACACAAATTAGTAAGAGTATATTCAGCATACCTTCAGACTCACGATGTCAAACAGGGTTTCATTGTCATGGGCAGAAACATAATTTACCTAGAAACCAATCAAAGATGTTAATGACATGGTTATAGCAAAATATATCCGTAGTTAAGTCTGTAAACTTAGTTCCCAAATGTTAATGTGATCAGAGAAATAATATTGATTCCAGGACCTAATTTGAAAGGATGGCGGAAAGTAATGAAAAAACACAAACTAAGGAAACTTTATTGTTAGTGTAGGGGCCAATAAAAATAATTTACATAGATTGCAAAATCAGATGCCATGTCAGCTTAACATGTAAAAAGTGTGAGCAAATAAACAGGACTATTGTCACATGTATCCCAGAACAGGTTGCTTTTGCATCATAGTCAAAAGCCAATCAAAAAGTACATCAAAGTGGAAAGTGACGATGTTAAATTATAAGTAAATCATAATACAGATCTTACTGTTTCTGTGGGGCTTAATGCATAGGCAACGGGCGTCCCATCATAAGTTAGAACTTCTGATCCTTTTACCTAACAAAAGGATCATAATATATATCAAGCTCGATAATATTGAAGTGGAAAATGTGTAACATGGAAATTCTGTCACCGGTTACAGTTGCAGCCTAGCCTCTACAAGCTAATATAGCTGTTTTATAGTAATAATTTATTTGCATCTTAGCATGAGTTAATTTTTCTTAATAAAATGAGGCATCCATGAACCATAAACATATTTGTGGAAAAGCAATTATTAAGTGAATAGAAATTAAAAAATAACATCCACCCAAAAACAAATATCTCTTTCTAAGTTTATAGAAGCCGAATGAGCAGAAAATTTCACAGGTAGAAGTAACCATACTATTGCGTCACCATAAACTTCTAGATGAATAAATACAATTTCAGGTACAGAGTACAAAATCAAAATGCTTTTTTCAGGCAATAGTGCTATGTACCTCTTCCCCTTCAGAATTGGTTAGCACAAACTCCCTCAAGTTTCCAGCCAACCCAACCTGAATGCATGAAATTACTACATTTATTTGTATTTCCAAGAAAGATATCATACTTTAGAATATTTGAGATATGTGGGAAAATATTACAAAGAATGGATGGGAAATAATCATGACATCTTTAAAAATAATATTATATACAATACGGAATTCACTCCAAATCTTTTAACTCTTATAAGAGAAAGAGGGTAGGAGATCAGCAATATGTAGATGCAAATAAGCCCTATGCATATAGATAAAGTTATATTGGATGAATTTGCTAAACAGATTAGGTATATGTACACAAATCTCAGATATTCACACTTCTTAAAGAGAAAACAGATAAACCTGTGCATCAGGCAGATAATGCTACACTCACAACTTCGAAGGTAACCCAGATATGAAATCATCGGAAGTCAACAAGTCAATCGATTAGGATATTCATGAACTAAAAATTCAAAAATAATTTATTTGAAAATTGAAAGCTCCATTTATAGGCCACCTGATTATAAACAAACATTCAGAAATTTAACGTTGATAGCATTCAATATTCTATTGTTAGTCTCCAAACTCTGAAAAACTCAATGGCAATGCATTTGAGTTGACTGCCAATTAGTAAGGTGGGCTCAGATGCGTAAACAGGTCCTTTACTCTTGTTTTCTTTTTCTTTTTTCTTTTTTTTTTTTTTCATGATTCTGTTACCTCCATCAATTCATTAACTCCCATAGGTTTGATCCTATTGAATCCTATACATTTTCTGACTGAGCCAGGCCAGGGTATTAAGCATATCTGATTGATCTTTTGATCAAAATTATTATGTAAAATCTTTGGATTTTTCCTCTTTCTTAATCCCTACGGCACAGGTAGAGCAACTGAATTTATGTGAACAAAGTTGGGAGGTTATGTTGCCAATTTGATTCTCTATGTAATTGTCAAATATGCATCACGAAGATCAACCTGAATGTGGTCCTTTGCTGCAGCAAGCATTTGTTCTTCAACAGCTTCTCCACCATGGTCATGACCATTAGGCTGCAGAAGAAATATAAATAAACATGCCAGCTAGAGGTATTGTAATGATAGCCAAACAGTAACTGCATAGTACATAGCCTGTTCAGCTAAAGAGGTTTTAAAAAGAAAAGAAAAAGTTTAGCAGAAAGCGACTTTTTTCCTAAGAATAGTTAAACCATGTAAGGGACCATTGCCTATCTATGAAAATCAACAACTCATATCATCAGCTGTTTCCAGATGTGGAACTGACCATGACAGTTTCAGCATTGATGTTATTAGATCAGACGTAAGAAATGCTTGGGTACCTTAGGACTTCTGACTGAATACAGAAAAAATCAAATCACAAATAAACCAAAAATGTGATAATGAAAAAAAAAGCCATTGTTGAAGCTCATTTCATAAATTTTTTTTGAAGTACATTGATATATGTTCCACGAAAACAGCATATGGAACAAACCATTTTCTGAGAATAGTCAAACTCATTATAAAAAATTATGTCAACTTGACCAATAAACCCGCATTCACAGAAAACAAGTTTTCCAGTTATTGACCTGAAAAAGTAGCCAAGGGATCTGATCATGAGACCTGCAATAAAATCTTTCCAGAAACAGTAAACATAGAAGAGAGGCGAGAAGAAACTTATATGATATCAGCCAAATTTTGATGGTTCAAGTTGCTAACATATTAACCTTATGGTTGTAGCAAACTTCAATTTAAGAAAGTATGATACAACAAGATGTATACTATCAGAAAGTTTAATGATTCCTCAAAGAAAGAAAGAAAGAAAGAAAGAAAAAAAGTCAGTGAGTACCTGCAGCAATAAACCCGTAACAAAACCCTGCTGAAGAGGAGGGCCAAATGGAGATCCACCAAGCATTGCATCTCGAATCCGATCATTAAAACTGAATGAAATTTCGAAATTATTCATAAAACCAAAAAGAATTTGCATGGATTAACAAAGAATGAACACAAGAAGTAAGATTTTGGTAGATAAATCGTGTGGGCTGCATGGTTCCATTAAAATTATATGACTAGCAGCCATTTTACCAACTAAGGCTTTGAATTGAAAACAAATCCTTCGGTTTTTCTGTATTTCTTTAAAAGTAGATACGTTGATGTACAAGCCAGATCCAAAAGCAACACAAACTGACAGAATCCTCTTGGTTGTAAACATGTCAACAATGCATTGTAGATGAAACAGATAAACGAATTCTGTAGGTGATCCTTCTTCAATAATTTCCTCTTAAAAAAGCAATATATGTTAGTAACCATAAAACTCAAAAGAAGAAAGAATACCTCCCGATTCCAGTCCCACAAATATTGAACTGTGAAGCATTTACACCACGTCCATTCTTAGCAACTTCGCCAAAGTCCCATCCTTCACCATAACTAGGAGGAGAAATATCGTCCATCAGAAAGCATGACAAGTTAAAAACAACAAACGAAAAAGTGAAGTACAAATTATATGAGCCAACAAAAACGGGGAAAGTACGATAACTTTGTACTTACATATAGATACTAGAACCATCCACTCCATGCATTTCCTTTGTCAGACTATTAAGTGCATCTCTTGCTTTCACCTGGCACAGATCAAATAAGGTCACCCTTAGTTGCTTGGCGCCTGAACATCGGAATCTTATAGCTCAACTAGTTAAGAACAATTAATTGAAATCATATCAACTTTTAGCACATATCAACATATCAGAATTATCATGGGAAGACATTGAAGCAATCACTCAACATCCAAGTATGTGGAGCAGTAAGAGGAAATATGTTACATACTGAAACTGACAATATAACCAGAATGTATGTAAGTAGAATTTCAGCTCAAAAGCTTCTTGAGAGGTTCTAAAAGAACAGAACTGAACTTGCACTTTAAATATTCGTTAGTAAATATCTCATAAACGAATAGTCAAAGAGAGTCATCTACCATTGTACTTTTCATTATATGACCCATAAGGTCAAACCGGAATCCATCAACCTGAGAACAGCATAATAAAATCCACAATCAGTAATTCATAAATCAGTTTATATATATATATATAATTGCAACAATTTGTAAATATTTTAAACTGTCTTAAGCCAACAATTTATCAACTATTCGGAAAGTACTTCCCTCTATTTAAAAAGGAAAAGGAAAGTAGCTTCCAGTTAATACAGAAGCATGAGAGCCTGCATCATTGGGAGAAGCATAATATGTTGTAAAATAATTTACCTTATAATTAACCACCCAGGACAAAAGATCATCAACGATCAAACGCTCAACCATATAATGCTCACTAGCAGTGTTATTCACACATGTACTATGCTCAATAAAACCATCAGTGTTCCTTCTCAGATAGTAACCTGGCACAATCTATTAGGAAATGTAGTAAATTATAAATATTGGCCAGGACAGAAATTATTTATAGAGTGATGTACTAAAATCATAAGTCAAGCTACAATCCCTGAAGCATCGATTGGCATAAAAACAATCAACAAAAAAAAATGACCTTATCAAGAACCGAATTTTCCTCCGAAGGCCCACTTCCATGTACATGATTGTAGACAACATCTAACACAATACGAAGGCCAATATTGTTAAGTGCCTACAAGTAAACAAAAAGATTAAGCATTCCATTTGGTTGACTCTATCCAATACCAAGACCCGTAAATCCATAGTCCACATCAAAGAATATATTAGAATCCCCATCCTGTCACAGTGAAAGAGACAGAGAGATAGAGATAGAGAGAAAAAGGAATTAGACCTGAACCATTTTTCTGAACTCAATTGTACGGCAAGGACCATTTGGGTTACTTGCATAGCTTCCTTTAGGAACCCCCCAGAGTACAGGATTGTAGCTTGTAATGCAAAGAACAAATGATGTCTTATAAGTATATACAAGATAATAAATCTGCTAACATTCACCAAGCCATACATGAGCTTACCCCCAGTTATACCCATCATCATTCTGAATTGCCGTAATTTGTGCTTGTTGCTCAGCTGAATCAGGTGGCAATTTTTCCAGCAATTTGGTATCTGCAAAAACCTTGAGGTCACATATAGGAACAATATCACCAAGATGAGAAGGCAATTTGAGCAAAGTAAATCTTATTTCAGAAACATCAAAGTTGAGCTCCTAGAAGAAGAGGACAGAAATTGACTTTTTCCCCAAATACTCTTACCAACACTCTTCCATTTTTCCTTCTCATCATCAACGCCACCAAATTGGAAGGTTGGGAGTAGATGGACATGAGTGATACCAGCATCTACTAATTTCTTTAGATGAAGTACACCTGCTGAGTTCTTCAAGTAGCATATGACAACTGTTCAGTTCTATAACATCAGCAAAAAATTTCTTCTTCCTTACAGATGAAAAATATCACATTATATTCATAGGGTCCAAGTGGCATATTGGATTGGAATTGATATTCAATTCGGGTCAAAAGCATAAAGTCTATTCCCGTTGCGAATTTTAGGGCAATCTCATAAGCCAATCATCTCAGAAACTCAAATAAATTCTATACCAGCAAAGATGCTGGGATAACAAAAAGCTTAATGAAATGCACTGTACAAGAAACAAATAAAGAGTAATTATTTTATGGCTTGTCACCAAGAAATTAGGAAAAGAGGCAAATAAGTAATATATCTGTTCCCAAAAATCTATGTTGAAACACAGGAAGGATATGCTGCATGATTTGTACGATAGACAGATAAAAATCTTAATCTTCTTCATATCTAGAAGGATCACAAGAACAGAACCACCTGTAAAGTGAAGGCCAGATAACCACCACGAAATTCAGGAGGCACAGTGTGGTCGTTGACACTGCAAAATAGAATATTATAAGGAACATAGACCAGAACTCTGCAGAATGCCAAAACAAGTAATAGAACCTCTTTTGAGCAGATAAAATTAAAATTAGATCTTTCAGAAATTTTTTAGTAAACAAAGCACAATACAAGTCTTCTAGTGAGACTGAGATCATATAAAGAACAAGGCCCACTCCCTTCAATGATTTTTACTTTGTGGCAACCAAAACAAGAAACCAGTAGAACAAGCAAACTTCACACTGTAAGTTTGGCAACTTTAAAATCTAAAATTTGGACACCAGACTACTCCCTCATTCATGAACCCCGAAAAATATTTGAAAACTCTTAGGATCATTACAATAATGTCTTACCTCGAGATTTTATAATAATGCTTTGAGAATAGAATAAAAAATAAGCCAGATAACAAAAGTTAAAAAGGCAATATATACCTGAAGTCACGCACATGCAACTCATAAATGCTTACATCAGAGAAAGAAGCTATATCAGGTTTCTCATCTGCCAATTTATCCCATCCTTCTGGTTTTAAAGTATCAGATTCAAGATTAACCAGCAATGCTCGTCTACCATCTGATGAGAGCCTGATTCAACAAGGAAACAGTGTGAAGACTGCATAGAAGAACATAGGAAATCCACGTAGACATGCATTCTCTTATAAGAAACAGAATGCACAAACATATGCATAAAAAACATATAAATGAAATTATACCATGGTAGAATGCTAACTAACTTTAGACTGTAAGGACCTTACATAATTTCAGAGACTTGATGTCTAACTGAGATAGCCAGCATACCCTCTAGCATATGGATCCTTTGCACAGCATTTTTCAACTCGTAATGTGCTCGGATGGTAGACAGATACTTCATAAACATAATAACAGCCTTCCCAGCTTTTTGATCCTCTAATACTCCAAACACCATTACTCTCCTTGAGGTTGACAACTTCTAGGGGATCCCCACCTAATGGATCCCGATAGATGCAAGCACTTACTGCCTATTTTAATACACAAATAAGAAAAAAAAAATCACATGAACATTTCTGAGAATAAAGAGGTCTTCAAAAGCATGAACTAAACAATAAACACTAGTTTTGGAGATATATCATACTTGAGCAGTAGGAGCCCAAAGGTAAAATGACACGGTTTCTTCTGAATAAAGTGCACCAAGAGGACCATCATATGAGAATAATTCATCCAGGATACCAGGTAACTGTAAACCAGTAGCATCACTAAATTTCCCATTAGCTGCATAAATGGAGAAAGAGGAGCACATATTAGCACGATTCAAAAACTGCAATTGGAGTGTTAAAATAATCAATTACATCAGAGATCATGAAATCAGGGCCTGTTCATCGACATAGCTATTTCTGATTTCAGAATATAAAGTTTAAATTGGCTCTGTTTCCCATTATAGCAACTTTCTTGAGCAAAATAAATATTCAGTTTCTGTAATATTCTATAATGTTGCCCCTACAGTGAAATGTGACCATTTATAATTCATTAATTTTCCTTATATTTTGTATATTATTCCAATATTCACAAGTAGATATGCAAGAAGCAAAGAGAGAAAAATGCCTACAACCGAAAGTAGCAACTGCTAATTGGCATTTGACGAGTGATTTGGCATCTAAATTAGGAGGCACTTTAAAAGCTTTGTAATCTCGAATATGGGGAAACTTTTCAATCACCTAAAAACAATATATAAAATAACATTATAACTCCTTGAAAACAATTAGAAAAACTACATTAACAAGAAAGAAGCAATAACAGATTATTTATAGACAGTTGCCGTTAAGTCTGCTAAGGTTTTTTTATGGTGTTACATTTGCTGGAAGTCCACCACTGTATCCTTGAAGCTTGATTCTCACATCTTCACCTTTAAACATGTAAATCTTGTCAAGGTTTAGTTACAATGTCTCACTTTGACAAAAATAAAACTTTTCAGTGCTATGTGGAGTACATAATTAATAGAGTAGAACCTTGAATTCCATCATATGCAACTGATAAAGCAGCAGTTTTACTAGCATATAAGTAGCAGGAGCCATCTGAGGCATCCACATTCCACGCAATTATAGATTCACTAACCCAATATGCCCTCGAGTACAACAAGCAATCCTGCAACTGAGAATCCTTTCAAGAAAAACAGAAATCAGCATTGTCAAAGACTTAAATATAATCGAGACACATAAAGAAGTCAATTTTTTTTTTTCATGTGTCCATTCTACATTTATGTAAATTGTGTACAACATATTTGGAAAGCGCTTTTAAGTAAAATGCACCTCATGCAAAAAGATTAAATCACTTTATATAAAACACTGCTTATTAAATGTCTCTTCTAAATTTATTTCAGGCGCTATAGATACCCCAAAATCACTTTCTAAAAGGACACCTATAAAGTATTTCTCTAAGAAACTCGGGACGCGTTCTTAAAGCCCTTTTTTATTTGGCCAAATGATAAAAAATAAAAAATAAACTACAAAATACAAAAAAAGGCAAGCACTCTTTTACTGCTTAAAAAGCATTTCTTAAAACTTGTAACAAATTCTACTTTCATTCAAACTTAAGGGCGAGGTAAAGAGTATTTTCGTTGAAGATTTTTTCAACGCTTTTGAGTAAATTTTTTTTTTTTTTCTTTTTTCACCGAATCACCTTCTACATAACATAAGCATTTAAAAGCACTACTCTAAAAGGCATTTCTATGGAAGTGTCTTTTTAAGCACTTAAAAAAAAAAATGTTATTTGAAAGCGATGGAGAGTGCAGAGTGATTTTGAGATATGTATATATATATATATATATATATATATATATAAATTTCCAAAACAAAAAACACTCAAGTCAAAACGCAACAAAACTAACGTAAAAGGTCTTTGACTATTTAAACATGCTTTTAATGCTTTCGAAAGCGCTTCAAAACACGTTATAAAAGCAAAAGCACTAGAATCCAAGGTATTATCCATTGTGAATTTGCAGCTGCATAAACGACCGCACCGTACCGTTAACATTTAAATGTTACCAAACAATTAGCTTGTAATGTGAGTGTAAAATTCCAGTAACGTTAAAGGCGACATAGCAAAATCACAATATTCTGGTTCTCTATTTTAAAAATTAAAATCAAACACAATATTTTGGTTTCCACAGTAAGACTGTAAAACAAGTTCACAGAGAGAGAGGAGGCAGAGAACCTGAGAAGACGAAGTGGAGACTTCAGGAGGCATGGAGGAGGAGGAGCAGCGGCGAAGTGGTTCGTCTCTGCGTAAGGTTAACGGAAGAGTAGGCGTGACGTTGAAAGTGCGTCGTAGAGGTGACGAAGGACACGTGGCGAGACGAGGAGGAAGGAGATGGAGATCATGATTGGAGGTCGAAAAGGGAAGAGATGCTGATGACAACAACAGAGACATATCCTGAATCTGCTACACACTGAATTTCCGTATTTTTTATTTAAAAAAAAAAATTATTTTTTATCTGTTTGTTTTGCCTGGAAAAGGAGAAAGAGATAGATGCTCATTCACTGACTGATTTTTAGATCTTTCTGTTTCTCAGACTCTTTCAGTTTTTTTTTTTTTTTTTTTTTTTTTTTTTTNTCTTTCTGTTTCTCAGACTCTTTCATTTTTTTTTTTTTTTTTTTTTTCTGTTGATTCCTAATTTAATTTATTATTATTTTTTTTAATGATTGTTGTGTAATAATTCCTCAAGAACTGAAATTTTATTAACCTATAAAATTAATATTAGAAACATTTTGGCAGTATTGTGTGATGATTTTCAATTATGTTATCAATTAATGTTGAAATTAAAAATGAGGTAAGGAGTCTTGCCCCTCATGAAAGCTATCCGGACTACACCGAAACTTTTTTTCTGAAAACTATCAAGTATTAACATAACATTATCACACCAATTTTATATTTAAATAATTCCTATGAATAACTTGTAAGTAATAAAGTTATTTAAAAAAATGTAAAAAAAAAAAAAAGTGAAGCCTTTGCACCTTATCTCATTTTCGAACTTATAGATTTTGTTCATAATCTATCATTATTCATCGTAATAAAAATATGTAGAAGGATTTGTAAAAATAATCAAATTTAAAAGATGAAATAAAAAATAATCATAATTTTAAAAATTTTGATTTATCTAATTAAAGCTGGTCACTGTTAGACTAGTAGATATTGACTCATTAACTTATTACCGGCCTACGAGTTAGCCAAATATAATATATTATAGGCTTGTATTAGACTAACGAGTAACGGATCAATATCTACGACTTTAACTATGATCCATTTTGATTAGACAAATCAAAATTTTTTAAATTTTATTTTTTTTCATTTCATTCCCTCAGATTTAATAATCTTACACAATTACTAAAATAATGTATCACTTATGATTAATAACAAACAAGTTTATATATCCAAAAATAAGTTTTATTAAATTGTAGCGCTCCATACCAAAACAAAATACATGACTACACTACATGTAAACATATATGATTGAGAGCTTCTTGTCTAGCACAGTTAATTTTTAATTTTTAATTTTTTTTTTTTTTTTGCGTTTGAAAGTAAAAACTCATTTGTTTTATTGTTTATAATTTATGATTAAGAAAACAGTTAGAAAATTTTATGATGGAATGATGTTCTAATTAAAGAATTATTTAATTGATAATTAAATGGGTAATAACTTTTGCACAAAACTGACCTGGCGAAGAAGTCGTATCTCGTACCAAACAAATTCCAGATTTTGTTCTTATTTATTATTTATTTTATTCACTTCCTATACTCCACAATTTGATTCAAATGGTTAAAGTCTTGAACATGATTGGGCCTCAATTGTCGACCAGAGGCATCAGCCTAATCAACTAAAATGAGGCAACCGGATGGGGTTGGTAAGAAGGTAAAACTCCAAGCACCTCACCAAGCGTGTCAATGGCCACTGCACACTTTCTGTTCTCTCATGATTTCAAGCATTCAACTTACAATTTTCACATTAAATCTTATCCTAGGATTAGAGTCCATTAATTATTACCAATAAATTTACATCGCCAATAATATTATGACGCCTTAAATTATACGAAATCAATTGTATGTTCAATGTGATCTATAGCAAATTCAAATCTGTAGGTGAGCTAAATAATTAAGCGTGCATAACGCTGACCAACTAAATATTTAAACAATGGCGTGGATTCGAAGTTGGAAGAAGCAAGTATGAAACCCTCCATGAAAACGCACATTAGATCCCAAACTCCACGCTTCAAGAAGGGAAAACTGGGAGCATTTTCCGTGAAAAACGATACAGTTTCAACTCGCTTCCTTGACGGGGTCTCTAATGCGCTAGCTGCTCTGCACTCGTGAATCTTAATAGGCCTCCGCCTTTCCCTTTCACGACTTGACGAGAATCAAATGTCAAGTTCTCTTCTCCCTAGTTGGAATTTGGGAATGAGTTCAGATCATATGTATCATGTATCTTCAAAGCATTTCAAGGTTATCTACACAATAAACTTTATATCTTGAGTCATAAGTTTTATGCAATTAAGATTTTAAATAACAATATCTTTTCATTATTATTATAATGAGGGGTAAAAACTTTACGATATTATCATTTCATAGAGTTTAACTATCAAATTTAAGATGAATAATTATAATCTCTTTTACGTTTATAATATCGAAACGTCACTTCATGAACGATAAACGTTATTGTCTAATGATTATGAAATCCGACTTCTTTATTGAAAAAGATACCTCGTACACGGACCTCCAATCATAACATAACAAGTCATCAAATGTAAGATAAGAATGCTAAAATGTTTCGTTTGATAACTTAAATTTTCATCTACTTGCACTATGTTGTTAAATTACCCTTAATCCAAAATCTTGTACATCTCGGTGAGGATGAGACATGTAAGGCATTAATTAGTGCTGTCTATATTGTCGTTTCAAGGAAGACAAACCATATTAAGCTAGTCTAATCTAGATTACCTAGCAAGCAGAGGTTGATACATAATCAGCAAATCCTCCAAAAAGGGAGTTGCCGCGTGGGTCCATGCCCGGTGAATCTTGCGCTCATCAGCATGTGCTAACCACGACCATGGCTACTCACAGAAAGCAACATCAATGAACTTGTTTAATTGCTTCTTATTGAATGCATATGTGTTTTTCATTGACTTGTTTCATTAGTGGTGTAAAGCAGCCGATGACCATGACCTCTACTTTGTGAAGTTTAACGAATTCTTTTGTTGTTCATTTCATGACTAAATTGAAGTCAGTTTCGCTATGAGAACAACTTGATGATCAATTATGATGAATCCCCTTTATGGGAGCTCTAATGCATTATTAACTATGATTGTGAATCTAATAAAAGTTTATATTTTAATGGCAGACACTCGACATGAATGGTAGGTGTGCTTCATGGTGGAAAGCTAAAAAATCTGTGTCAAGATTTATGATTAATTGCAACAACTTGGTCATATATGCTTATCATTAATCTACTTTTGTGTAACAGAAAGCAAAAGTTAAAAGCAATGGTATGACCATAGGATAAATCCTATTAAAATACAGTTTCTGATGAATTCTGAGATTTGGTTACATCAACACAATCAACCAACAACTTAAAATATACATTAGAAAAAGATAAAAGTCGATTCAGATGAAATTTCCATGGAAAATTTGAACCCCAATTCACATTAAACAAATGCAGTACATATTTAGATTAATCATGCCTGAAACTAAAAAGATTGTTAAATTAAGTCTTCATCAAAACGTACAAGAGAAGTTAGGATCATTCATTAATCCTAATTAAAGACAAACTAGTTTACAAGTTCTTCGACTGACGCAAAGAAGAAGCTATCCAATTCATGCTGGTTGCCCTTTGATTCTCAAGTCTCGCACAGTATGAAAAGGATGGGCATACAGGAGAATTATGAGTAGTAGTAGCTGTTTGTTAATTAATGGAGGGCAACTTCTGATACTTGATGTTAGGAGGAGAATCAAAGCCTAATTCACTGAACTCTTGACCTCTCTTCTTGCTTAAACTATTGGAAGGACTGTTGAAAGAGCCTTGGTGGTGTGGCAGGCGTGGTGATGGCGAAGAAATGGCCACTGGTGGTATTTCAATGGAGTCAAGCTGGGGAGGTGGATGCTGCCACTGGGGGAGTGGTCCAGCCAAAAGAAGAGTTTGCAAGAGTGGCCCTGCTTCCATCACGGCTTTCAAGAGTTTGCCTTTCTCTGGCAGTGGCCTCTCAGCTGCCAAGTTCAGGGCTGCTTGTGGTTGTTGTTGGGTTAATAATGGTTGTTGGGGAATTGGATCTGTAAGCACTGGAGATAAGACAATATTTTTGGTACAGCCAGAAGAGGAAAAGTGCTTGTTGAAGTCACCCGCTGGTTTTGATTCATCTTCACTGCTAGAAGTGCCAGAGGGTAGAGCTGCAGCTTCTTGTTGCTGCTGCTGCTGTTGTTTATGTAGCTGTTTTTGGAGAATAAGTTTCTCCAACATTAGGCTTTGGCATTGTGCTTGTGCTTCGTTTCTCTCTTTGATAGTCCTGCTTAAAACATCTTTGAGATGAATGAGTTCAACTTCTTTCCTTTCAATTTCATCCTTAGCAGACAGAATTGTTGCCTCTATTTCCAAGGTTCGGCACAGATGTCTTAACTCGTCAATTCCCTGTGACCAAATTATAAAATTTAGACAAACTTCATAACAGCTCCACAGGTATCAGAAGCAACAGACAAAGACCCAATTAAATTACCAAGTTGTTATGAAATAGAGCAGAAAGGGCCCAAGTGACTTACCTCTTCTTGATAGCAATATCCCCAGCTAGAAGGGCTGCATTGTTCCTCCATTTCTTGCAGAGTAGTTCTAAAGCAGGTGCGGAGGGAGGATGTTTATGAGTGGATGATTCAACTTCTTATAAGAACTTAAGCACTTGGGTTCTGTTTACTTTCTTTTTAGTCTTTTTCTCTCTTCTGCTTGCTTTTTCATTCATGGGACATAAAGTTGGACCAAAGCATATAAGGCCAAAATTCCAAGTGAACTTGGCTATACACAACTAGATTGCATGTAGACAAGGAGTGTCAAGTACTGCAGAGAATGTGAAATCAGCAGTAAAGCGTTAAGCAGGTGGGCACCTTTCTGCTTAATACTAGCTGCAGCTTACTTGAGTTTTTGTTTGTTGTGTTGTGTTGTATTGTATGTGCATATGCACGTGCAAATGTAAAAAAGTTAATCTTAAGATGTTAATGAATTCAGGACTCAAAAGTTAAAAAACATAAAAGAATATCCATATTTATCCTATACTTTTATTTATTTTTAAATTTTTTTAGCAATGCCTCATCAAAATCTACATGTTACTTTTAAGTGAGAATCTTCGTTGCGTGCTGCAGCAATTTTAAAAATAAAAAAAAAATAATTAATTAATTAATTAATTGTGGAATAACCTTTATTATTAAATCAAAGAGTGAATATCCAATCTAAAAGCCTTTATAATAGAATCAAGATATCCACCAGAAGAGGCTCTCAACAGAAGACTTTCAATTCCATAAAAGTCGAATCTCTAAATCTATTAGACATATTGTTCCTCTTAAACAATATTATTTAGATTTACTTGATTTTGATTATCAAATTTGAATCTAATAGATAAAACATCAAAGAATCACTCAACTCAAAAGCCTAACCTCATTTCTAAGGACTCAACACTAGTTTTAAATTCTATAATATATACATCTATTTTCTCAATTGAAAAGAAAAATAAATTAATTTCATTTCTTGCATTATGATTTCCACAATATTTCAAGAAAAGCTTGTTTATTTAATTTTGGCCTTAAATTTGGACCACCAATGTTTAAACTCTCTTATTATTATTACTATTGCATAGTTGTACATGCAACATTTCAATTATAAAGCTTGTGTTTCTTATGCATGTTCATGTAACCTCCGACCAAATTAACGAACACTTTTCCTACACCTTACAAGCTAAACTAATTAGGGTTAATTAATCAACTATATAGCCG
This sequence comes from Bursera cuneata, assembly GCA_026212285.1. NCBI lineage: Eukaryota > Viridiplantae > Streptophyta > Magnoliopsida > Sapindales > Burseraceae > Bursera > Bursera cuneata. The sequence continues at coordinate 22,917 of JANLJB010004752.1, forward strand.
TTAATTAATCAAATGTTGGAATAATTAAATTTATATGGTTCGATTAAGAAAAAAGTCATTAGATGAATGATTAAAGGCATCTCATCTACAACACTTTTTTTCCTTTGCAAGTATGGCTTAGGTTTTCTTTTTGACTATGAAAGGTAAAAATGTCTTGGATTGAACAGTGATACTAAGTATTACTTAATAGTACTTTGTACCCTCCCTATCTTTCTTTAGATTTGCAATAAGGGAAGAAATAATCCCATTTGCTTACGAGTAGCTCCTTCAGTACAAATTTCATTATAAATAAACATAATTCAAGTAAAAAGTCCATAAAATTAAAATAAAAATTATTTATTTATTTATTTATTCAACGTGATACGTGTTGTAATTTTCTCTTATTTACTAACACCGGAAGGCTAGCAGCCGCAGAGGTGATGAAGATATTGGGTGTCTGCAAGACGACCATGTAGCGGTCAGAGAAAAGCGCGGGACGGGAACATTTCCCACCAAAGAGTGGGCAAAGTAGATAATGGTGGGCCCTTAGTGGACCCCCTTTTAGGCCTACAAAACTTTTAGAGATTTTTGGAATTTTTTAAAATAAAAAAGTATAACTAACGGCTTCGCTTGCTTCAAACTTGGACCAAAACAAAACAAAACTGAAGATTTTGATTTTTGATTTGCAATTGATCCATGAAATTGCATTGTGTTTTGCGCGTGGGTCCATCAATATCGCACAGGAATTATGGTGCACCCCACGCTTAGCTCAATTCTTCAATTTCTAGACATTTAATTTCTGGGGTCCTTTAGATTTTCCCTTTTATTGTGTGGGGTCACTCGAGTGGCGCAATCATAAAATGACACCTCATAATATGAATTTTTTCATTATTGTGAGAGAAAAAAACCCATAAATTAGAATTTGTAGTATTTTTAAACGAGTAATTATCATTAACCACCCTTACCTTTTTCCCCTTTTTCACTCATATGGGACGTTTGCCCTTTTTCTCTTCTCTCATCCTTAARTTTTGAAAAAATCTCTTCTCAAGTCCTCCAGTTAAAAATTCCGTTAGTTAACACCTATTAACCTCCATATTTCAATAAATTTATCATTTTACCCTTACTAACATATAAAAAATAACTAATTTTTCAATGACAATATTAAATTAAATGATTAAATTACTCTTGAAATAAATATGAATATATGTTAATATTGTCCATAAAAAATAATTTTAATATGTTTTAATATGTGTTA
>JANLJB010004755.1:0-19650 GCA_026212285.1 Bursera cuneata
AATATATATATATATATATATATATATATATATATATATATATATATATATATATTTTCGACTATGCAAAAAGTAAGTTCAACAGAAAAAGGATACAATTGCTTGTTTTGCAACCACCAAATCAGAACTGCCATGTAAAAAGAGTATGTCAACAGCAGCTCGAAGATTCTCAAATGGGTAGCATCCTGACACTCCCTCAATCTTGGACCTAAAAAAGGACAAGCCTCCATCATCCTTGTGCAAAGATGTGACTTCTAATTCCTCTCCATTTCCCCGAGTATACTCCTGCTCCATCTCAAGATTAGCTAATGCATCTTCAATGAACAGGGAACCATCCTGTCTCGTGGATTCTGAAGAATAATTTACTGCATCAAACCATGCACGCTTTGTTGCAGCTGCTTTCCTTTGACGGACTAGAGAATGCCATGATGCAAAACTAGCATAACGACAACTCACATTCTCTAGAAACTGATGCTTTATACACCATATCATAATCTCCAAATGCTGGAATAAGAATATTAAGAGGAAATATTCTTAATTACATGACTGACTAAATGTCAAGACAATTTATGTACCACTCGATGCTTACTGACAAAATATTCATTATTTATGCATGCCACACAGGTGAAAAAGTTTGTGAATACCCAGCTATTGCATGAGAAAAGCCCGATCCGATTTCTCAATTTAAACCCATATCTACTGTCAGCTATGCTGTCTGAAATCAGGATTTCTACAACTCCTATGACCAAAACTAATTCCTTATCAGAAATCAAAACCATATGGAGTACATGATTCATTATTAATTAAAAATTTAAACCAAAAAGTGATCAAATAATCTCAGAAATAATACATAAAAAATAGAAACAGGACAGACACCAAAAGATGATATGCAAAAATAAAACATGGATATATTTACACCATTAAAAACCATATTTTAAAGTAACCAAACCTGCTTTGTCTTTAATATGCTCTCTTGAAGTTGGTGCAAGTCATGAACCTGTGCTGAAAGATCATCCTTAAATGATGACGCCAAAACTTCAACCACACCAGATATGCCAGCCAACTGCACTGAAAACTTTAGAAGTACACTTAACCTAGTTTTCATCTCTTCTACTCCCAGATTATCTAATGAGAATGGTTAGGAAACAAGCAAAACAGAATTTAGATTGCAGATTATATACAGAGGCACGAAATATAAATTAATCCATGTTGAACCAAAATATTAACAAGATTGACAGGGATACATATCCACTGAAGTTCTGCTATGATGTTCTTGAATGCACGCTTGCACCAATCCTTGACAACAACTTCATCCAACAGGAAAGCAAGGACAGGATCACTAGACACAGCAGCTTCATCCATACAAACATCTCTAACATCTACAGATTTTCTGTGAAGGAAAACATGCGTTTCCGAAAAGATAATAACTTTTATAAGAAACAGCAGCAGATATTCGAGCCATTTAAGTGCATTAGCATATTGTAAGATGTCTAACTTTCAAGTTATCCTTGCATTCTCCCAGTTCACTCCATTGCTTCCTTATACAAATTAAAACAGAAAAACAGTAGCCCACTTATTAAAGAAGTTCTGACCTATAAAATTTAACACGCCGCTACCTATGAGAAGTTACAAAAAAATATATATGCCCAAAAATCAAAATGCAGAGATAGGGAGAGCAAAAGATGCAACAATAGGATACAATGGCTAATTAAACAAATCAAGTTATTCTCCATGGCAATGTCAAACAAAGAATAAAGGCGCTGAACATCAGCAGTTAGCTGATTCTCCCCATCTTCAATATCCTGAAATCTTTCATCACATCTTTTGGAAATTAGACCAGCCTCGATGCACTCATAGTAAAGGCGGAGTCGAAGTCGATTTCCATCCTGCAGTATTGGGATTCTACAAATCGGGCAAAAATCACACCGCTGACTACACTCTCCACATAATGAGGCATGTCCACATGAGTTCAACACACACTGTACATAACGCCCACAGCTTCTCAAGTCTCTAGTCGCCCGACAACGCTCAATTTTGGCTTCGTTGCACAACTCAATAAGATCAATAGACGCCAAGTGCTCCAAAGCTTCCTGAAAATTGAAATTAAACGTAGATATAACAACCAATCTTTTCCAACAAATTTTCCAGTTCAGCATGCTCAATCAAATTCTACCTAACAACTTGTAAGTAGTGTCAAAACGCTGCGTTTCATTCTAAAACAACAGCTCCACAGCTCTACTACTCTTCCATAGTTTAATTTAGACCTAAAACCCTAATTAGGGTTTTACGTACACAAAATCATAAACATTATAAAAATAAATATCAAGCGCATGTAAAGCATGTATAGAGAAAAGTTCGGTATGGCTATGCACCTGAACGGCCCGGCTATTGTAGTTAGGCTGCAAAGGCGATCTAGCGGTGAAAGCGCAGTCTACGGAGGTGAAGAGTGAGTTGGGACCGCTGATTTCCGTTTTATCCATTCGAGGAGTTTCGATGAAGATTTGTTTTAAGAATAAGCAAATGGTGACGGTCGAAGTCAGTGGAGTGGAGGGAGTGTTGCTGTATTTTAGGGCTTGAAACAAACGAATTTTTAAGAGGGCGACCGAGAGAATTCAAATTGGAATTTTGGAGATTATCATTTCAGTGGATCCGACAACACACGACTAAGTCGGGCGGGTAATTTTGGCCTAATTTTGCGCCAATCATTGGACTGAAGTGTTAGGCCCAGCCCGGCCCAATATTGGTTTAAATTCTTTTTTTAAAATAAATAAATAAAAAGAGACAGATATTCCTCAAAGTAGAAACTAGAAAAATAATTTGACCAATCCGAACAGGTCCAATTAAACTCATTACGCTCCAGAACCTACAAACAAAGCCTTTTGCATGCATAATGACCTTTTTTCAAAAAATTATTTCAAATCTCGTCTTAAATAATATATTTATATAATATAATTCTATCTCATTTCTTACTTCTACATTAGCTAACTCAAGCATCATAGTTATAACGTCGATAACCCTGCTAATAAGCATTAATATGTACAACTTTTTTTCGAAATATTAACATGTGTTTTTTAGGAATACTGAAACAAAATTCTTACACAAACAGTGTATTTATAAGAGTATTTGCACTAGAATGAAGATGAAGGGATTTTTCGACGGAAGTGGTGTTATGGACGGAAAAGGACCATGAAACAGCTTGGAAGCCACACGTTGGAGGCGACTCAATTGACCATGCATGGTTGACGGTTCACTTAACGCGTTTACAAGGAATATATGGAAGCCATTTTATAATCAATTGACTGTAAAATCCAAAATGCATCACCTTGTTTTCAAGTTCTATCAATTTGTTAACAAAAACGGTTTATTTGCTTGAAGGGAATTCTGGTCCCTGCTCTTCGTATAACTTTGATGTAGACATTATAGTAGATTATACGATATTATGAGCTATGACTCTTCCCTTCTCTTTGAGTTTTCTTGTAGGAATAGTAAACCATGAGATAAAAGAATTCAAAATGCTATTCGAAAAATAAACAAAAGAAACGGTCATAACGATCCGAAATTTTAAGTCAGAATTCGGGGCCTGGTGGAAATTTCCTATTCGATCGGCACAGCACATAGAGCATTATTTTAATCAATTTCAATCGACTCTGCAGGTCTACCGATTAATAATATATGTGTGCGCAGCCCAATTAGCTGCGGCATGTGCATCACAAGACAATTCGATGCTGTGTGTGAAATCCTAATCCGAAGATATGTCAGATTAATTAATGAAACAAAAACTCCTCAGGATATAGAAAAACGAAGAAGATGCGACTTCGAAAGGGTCTACTCTCCGGCATGAACTATCTCCCTCATATTTAAAACAAGAGCTAACCAAATTGGCAACGACGGCAATATAGTTTCCACAAATTATAGGACATGAGCAAGTTAATAGGGTTGTTTTGATTTCAACATGCTCAATATAAAAAGAAAAAAATATCATTTTAAATGAGTTTAAAAATCATTAAAAATACGATTGTGATGAATTGTGCTATTTAATTTGTTGTGATTGACAAACCACTCGTAAGTTAGAAAAAACTTAATAACTTAAATGATTTGATTTCGTAAACTCATCATGTCTCATATGCATAATGTTAGAGTAAAAATAGACGATTCTAGAAGGATAATGCTATATCATCGTCACGTCAATAGCCATGTCAGCGAACTATGCTTAATAAGAAACTAAGCTCTGAGATAAACTGATGAATATAAATGAACGATTACAAATGAACTATGAGGTTCTATTTATAAAAATGTTATAACAGTAGAGTCCTACTAAGACTCTCTAATCCCATCCTTATAAAAGAGAATTAATTGGAAGTAGAATCTCATACCAACCATCACTATTGTTTGTTTCATTAGCTACGGCTGTACATACATGTCAATGCTTGTAGTGATTGATCGAGAGGACAAAACAAATTGAATTAATGGAAGAAGATCAAGTCAAGCGTGCATAACTTTTAGTAGCTGTGTACATTGTCCTTCGTAGTCCCAAATGTCCCAACTCTCACCTTTGGGACACTTGGCTTCCACTTTCTCCTTATTGCCCCATTATTTATTATAATTTTGATGAAGACTATAACAAGCATTTGTCCCTTTGAGGGTCCTACGCCTTTCTTTCCCCTAAGATACTTCTTGTTTATTTCACCCTTTTACCATTTAACAACAATAATAATAATAGTTTACTTTCAACCATTTCTTTTTATCTTTCTCAAGTTTGGTCGGATAATATTATATACGAAAGAAAAAAATAGTGTATAAGTATGTGATCTTGGGGTGGGCTTGTTTGGACCCGAAGTCGGGTTTTACTGTTGGCCCAATCCGAAAAAAACCCGACAGATCGGATAAATATGCCCATCCCTAATGTGATCTATGATGAAGTTTAGAGCGAAACAAATTATAAATATATGAATAATCTTAACATGTATCCTCATGACATATATTAAACTCTTAAATTTAATATTTTTATTTATTTTAATAATTGATTTATCTTAAAAAATATATTAAATTAATTATTTTATTATATTTTTTAAATTTTATAATTAAAAATATAATTTTTAAGAAATACTATAAGACTACCATAAATATATCACATCATTTATTAAAAAGAAAAAGATATAATAAATGCCTACAAACATAAAAGACTCATTTCCTCAAAGAATATTTTTTTTAATGATAATTATCCATCAATAAGAAGTGCATTCCCTCAAGACTTTAAATTATTAAATAAGCGTGTTCGGTAACATTCATTAAATTTAAAGTGCACATACACAATATATAATATAATTTAAAACGGGAGCGTTGTGTCAACGAATTACCGTACTTGAAACTTCCACAAGTCAGAACGCCACATGTGTGTAGTAATTGGTAAATAAATCAAACAAATTTATAAATTAAAAAAAAAAAACGTGGTAGGGTCAAATCCGGAAATGCGAAAAGTGGGGTCCGTATGGTGTTCCACGTACGCGCCACGTCTCCTTCGCAATGCGAACCCATCGTCCACACCAAAAGTAACGGAAGAGAAAAGAAATCTCGTACATCTGTCTCATCAATCCTCGGCGTGTGGACCCCAAATCGGACGGTGAATATGCACAAACATGCTTTAAACGGCGCGCGAGGGAGGATAATAACGGAAATAAGGAGAAAGAGAGGGGTAAAAAGGGGAAAGAAGGAGAAAGCGTGAAGACGTGATATTAGTAGTAGAAAGTAGAGAGAAGGCTTGCTGTACATATACAGTCACACGCACACATATGACCTACCTCTTCTCCTTCAACAGACTTNAAAGTTGAAAGAGTCTCTGAAGCTCTCTCCCTCGCTCCCTTGGAAGCTCTTTAAATTTTTTTTTTTTTTTTTTTTCTGTCCAACGGTAGCTGTTTACGGTCTCTCTCTTTAGATAAGGGAAGATAAACGGCAAGCCGACATGGCAACGGCGCCAATGAAGTCACAGCCGCTGCACAACTTCTCTTTGCCGTTTCTTAAATGGGGGGCCACCACGGCTCACCAGCAACAGAATAGGGGACGAATGCCAACTGGTGCCGACCCCTCCGAGCCCAATAACGACTGCGACCACGACTTCTCGCGTCCTCACCGGGTCGGATCCCGCTCTTCACGAGGACACCGCTTATCGTTTCCATCGACGTCGGCGAAAGTGCAGGAAGCTACTGAGAGGTTGCAGAAGCAGCAGACGACGGCGTTTTCGGAGGTTAAAGAAGGAGATGATGTTGGGAAAAACGGAGCTGAAGAGGAGGAGGGGGAAGAAGGAGAAGTGGTGTTGGGTAAGCCGTGGAATTTGCGGCCGAGGAAGGTGACGCAAGAAGCGGTGGTGAATGCGGCGGTTTTGGAGGGTCAGAATCAGAGTGGGAATGGTGTAAATACGAAGCCGAAGTCGATGAGATTGAGGGAGATGGTGGAATCGAGAGGGAACAACAGTGAGAAGAAGGAAAAGAGCAAGTTTCGGGTAACTTTGTCGAGAGAAGAAATTGAAGAAGATATCTTTGTCATGACGGGCTCAAGGCCGTCACGTCGGCCGAGGAAGCGGCCAAAGAATGTCCAGAAACAGCTCGAAGTAAAAGAAAATAGATCTTTTTTAATTTGCTTTGCTTTGGTTTTGTTTTTGCATTCGTGATGTGTTGATTAATTATAATCTGATCTTTTTTTTTTTTTTTTTTTTTTTTTACTTTTGGGTTCGTTGAAGNTTAATTATAATCTGATCTTTTTTTTTTTTTTTTTTTTTTACTTTTGGGTTCGTTGAAGAATGTTTTTCCTGGGTTGTGGTTGGTTGGGCTCACAGTTGATTCTTATCGAGTTTCTGATTCTCCAATGAAGGTTTGCTCTTTTTTTTTTTTTTTTTTAATTTATTTCTTTCAGTTTTGTTCAGTTTTTGTTAGCGGCTGCTAAGTTCTGAATTTTGCTTGTTTTTGCAGAAATAATTTGCTCGTAGATACTTGTTCAGTTCTATTTGCACAGGTTTAATCTCTTTTCCTCACTTGTAATATACTTTCAATTTCTGTACTCAAGGTTATTTGATTAGAAATTGTGGAATTTTTTTTATTTTATTTTTAATGGATGAGGGAACTGAGTGTTCGATGATGATGATGATGATTGTTGCAGATGTGGTTACAACAAATTTGGGAATTCCGAAAGCTTATCTGGGAAGTTGGGAAGATTACATCTACAATGTTGAGACCTCAATTTGAGGTATACCGAAATCAAATCTGTAAAAGGGGTTATTATCCAAAGGAAAAAAAAGTTAAAAAAAATGGGAAAGAGATCTATTTTGTGTTTTCTTGTTTTTGTGCATTGGAGTAGAGTGCAGGGGTAGAATTTAGTTCGTTTACTAGTCAATTATTAGCTTTATAATGTAAACCGTGGACATAAATATGAATGAGTAGAGAGGACTTCAGTGCTTTTTGTTATAGGGTGCTGTGGAGGGAATTGTGCTCTAGGGAGATTTATTTTTGGTTCTAATTTGCTGATTACTTACCATATTTGACAGGCTTCCCTACATCGTTGGGGGGCAGAGTAGCAAGCATGTATTTAGTTTGCAAACCCTTATCAGATGCAGGATTAATATTGGAGGCACTGCATGCTTCCCTTCTACCGGAAGAGCCATGCTTCATTGAACTGTGCTTCATCAAGATCAACCCTGATGAGGTTTAAAGTTACGTGTTGACTGCATTTTTACTCCTTTTCCGGTTTACCCATGTTACATATTGATATTTATATTAATTGCATTTACCATTTCCCAACTTATCATGTTGAGACAGCATCTCATGCTGCAATAAATGGCATAATGCCCATCTAACTGCATAGAAAATTGTCAATTGCATCTTTGTAGTTTCGCCTGTTGTTCAAGTCTAAAACCCAGAGGTTAAAACAAATATCATTATTACTAATATAGTAAAATAATAGATGCTGTTTGGCATCTGAAATCTCTGGCCTTGATACTGAATAGTTGGCCCAACTTCTATCAGTTTTTTCTTTTAACTTTTCTAACTCAAATTGTTGGCAGCATCTATTTAGAAAGATGCCTTTCAAAAAAATTTCTTTCCCTTGTTGCTAGTTTTCGCAAACAATTTGGCAGTTGAGTAACGTCAGACCCTGTAGTGTGGGAGGTTTAATCTGGCATTCAAAGTTTCTTTTTGTTTTCCTAAAACTGTTCAGTAGCATGACACGAGGGCCAACTATGGTGACACAGGTTTGAAACCTTAATATTGTGTGCACTGTCCTGTTTTGGTTTGTAACGGTGAGAGAGAGGGATTGATAGTCATATACCGATATGTGCATTGCACAAAGACACTTTAAATGAAAAAGACCTGAGTATAGTTTGTGAAGTTTTCCTTCTTTTTCCATTTCTCTTTATGTGTGAAGAAGCTCTAAGGATTTTGTTAAAATAAAATAAGGCAAAGGAGAATTTTAGTCTGCTAGATTATGTGATTCTGCTGGTTTATTAGAGTGGCACTTAATGCTTGAGAAGGCAAAATGAACGGCAGCAATGACCGTGAATGGTACGAATCTATCTGGCATTATATGCTATTCTGATGGTGTTTACTTTTGACATGATATATGGTTGTGGCTTTATCCTTGCTTTTGTAGAATCACCAAATCATATTCTTTTTTCCATCCATGTGCAGAGAGCAGAAATTCTTTGTTGGATCATATTATAGGAGTACGTATTCTTGGTACTAGGATACATAAGATCCAGTAATCTTTCATTTTGTTTCCCAGGGGACATCATCTCCCATTTCCTTAGAAGAAGATCATCTTACCATAATACACAACCTTACTCTTTTGTTCATTTGTAATTGAAGAGTAGCACCAATTGTTGTATCATTTTAAAATTGACGAGTAGCACCAATTGCTGTATCATTTTCTAATTTACATATTGGCGTACTAATTTGCTTCTTTGCAGAACTGACAATTTTTTTCCCCGTTCATCTGTGCTGTTCAGCAATAATGGAAAAAAAATCAAAAAGCAGTTAGCAGTATTCTGCCTTTGCAATTTCCAAGCTTTCAGAGCATTTTCATTCTGTTTGTATGTTGGTCCCAGTAGTTTGGAGATTATTCCTATAGCTCTGGCTGGACTAGACCAAGTCTTCCATTAAGTCATAGATGTGAAAGTCTAAATTCTATGCTGATGAAGGCACATCGTTGATGGCCATTGGTGATGCGAAAAGTTAGCTACATGAATTCTTGGAGCATCTATATTCGTTGTTACCAGGATGAGATCTTAATGTTTGTTGGCAAATCAGGTTTTCACAGAGTTGGAAACTTTACTTCTTATATATATTTTCCAGAGTTGGTATAAAAAAATACACCATGTTAGATTATTTTCTGAATGATATAATTCCAATCATACTTATACAACTATATGATAATATTATCATTGGAGAGTAAAAGTTCCTATAAATAAAATATATAACAATGATTTGATATTCAAAAATATTATATTACATCAATTAATTAGTCAGTCATTTCAGTGATTACCAATGATATATTCAACCATGGCTGCCCTTTTTATTTAATTTAAATTTAAATTTTTTTCTGGTGATTGCTTTCATGATGTCACAAGAGGAGAGGAGGCCCATCTTAATCAAGTGTTCATGTTTTTCTTCTTGGAGCTTAGCAGTCGCGGAACTTTTTGTAATTTTGATTGGTTGTTGTTTGACCAGTCAGCAGACTTTGTACTACAAATTTATGATTTTAACGAATTGAAATTTTTAATCTTTTGACCGACATTATTATGTGACATTCCGAAAGTATATACATGCAAATAGGAAAGTAACATGGTTATTATCACAGGAGTCGCCGTTACGGGTGGGGGATGCGGTGGATGTGGGGGCGGCGGCTGAGGAGGAGAAGAATGATTGATATGGAGTAGACAATTGCGTTACCGTGATGTTATGTCACAACCGTGTTGAATATGTTACATCACTAACGTTGTGCTTTCAATATTTTACATTGCAAGTAATTTGTGGATACTTTTCTCTTTAATTTGGTTTGAGAAATCTGTGACGATTCCTTTCAAATATGTCATCTTCGTCTCTAATTTCTTACACATTGGATCACACCTATTTTTTCTATTAACACACTTATTTACTTAATAAACTCCTTTCTTTAAATTAACAAATTCATTTCTACTATATAAATACTTGTTTTACTAAATAAACCCATACTTTCAATATCCACACCCACCAAATAATAAACAACTCTTTTTGTGTAAACAAATATACAACTTTTTAATCGAATTTTAGCAAAGTCATTGCTTATGTTTGTAAGGTTCATGATTGAAACATCTTTTATTTTTTTGAATTTTTTTTTTTAATGTTTTTCATTTGAATGGTTAGCAAATCTCATTTAGTTTTTATTGTTTGGATATATTTTTTTAATATTTTTTTTATTTTCATATACTCTGCATTGTGATGGGACCATAATTGGGCTTAAAAATTTTTCTTTTGTATTCCAGCCCAACAATACAGAACCGGAAAACAGTTTACTTGTAAATTCAAAGAGAGCATAACGACAACAATAAAACACGGTGTTTTATTATTGGACCTTGACTCAGAACGTGATGGGCTTAATTGGGCTCATATCCAGTGGGCTAGCATATTGGGTCTTCGAAAACAACGGTTTTCCAAATGACTATGCAGTAGTGTCCTTGTTCTTCACAAATTCGCATTCATGAGCGACTTAATACTTCATTAGAGTTTTTTGTAAGAAAACATACGTAGACATAGAGCTTTCTCTATTGAAAGACTGGCATACTTTTTCCAAAGAAAACATTTCAAGATCTCTACTGGCTGCAAAAATACAATTTTACTTATTTCAATCATACACTACCAACATATTTTCAAAAAACTATTTTAATTATTTGGAAAACACTTTGGACGAACATTTATTCATCGAACTTAAAGATACATAGGATAGGAGAGATCAAAATGTTTCCAATAACAAGACATAGAGTTCAACTCTTTTCTTCTCAATGTAATTTCTAGTTGGTTTAAGAGTGAAAGTAAATTGTATTGAGATTCAATTGACCCATGAACACAGGAACTTGCAGGCACGTGCATGAGGCATTGTTGGGTACATTTTGATATTAAGTGAACTCCTTTTAATGAAAATGTCTGTCCATGCACGTGTACATGTCAATAGTTTATGCCCCAAAACAACTTTGTTAGCATGATATCTCCCAAACGTAGCCCACAAAGTAAAAAGGAAAGTGAACCACTGAACCACATACTTTTACAACCATCTGTCTCCATTATTTTATTTAATTTCATACCTTTCTCGGCAATCCTAGGCAAAAAGAGTATGCTTTGCTCAAGTACATATATATATATATAGTATGGGTCAATAATCAAAATTATAAACATAAAAATTCACGGAAAAAATGAAAAACAAAACAATTTATTAAAATCTTCTATTCAAGGACTGACTCTAGAACTACAAGGTCAAGTTGACGACTGAATAGTTAACGAAGAAAACCCATGTTATCTAATTAAAAATCTGATTAAATTAATCAACGGAAGACATATAAGAATGAGATATTGAGTTTTGAACCGAAAGGTCCATGCCAGCTTAAGGGTTGTTTCGTATAATAAAATAACACAAGTTGATCAAGTTCATGCCCAGTAAAATGTCCATTATTCCAAGGCCATACGGGAACATTTACATCATACTATGTAATATAATTAACTTGAAAGCTAGCGAAACATTGTATTATTGTTTAAATTAAACAATTAAGATATGGCAGTCCTCATGTGTACAACCGAGCAAATATTTTGTTGCCCAAATCTTCGTTGGTGGTCTCACTATTGAATTTGAATCGTCATTAGATGTGGGTTATTTCCATAGATTTGCAGCTTAAAATATCATCAAGTGGGCTCTTGTGTTTTGATTAAAATATATGATCATCGTATCATACAATGATGAGAACAACTCTTCATCATATTAACTAAACATGTGAATATTATTATGTTATTAATACTAAACAAGTTTGATTTTTTTTTTTTAATAGTAGTATTCCAAATGATTCACTTATAAGGTCATCATTTTAAATGATTAAACTAATAATTGCCATCATATTCTCTCGTCCTTCCATTAATTAATCCACCAACCAAACATGCTTCCCTGTTATATAATCCTCAAAATCATACAAACTCTTTTTTATTTTTCCAAAATACCCCTGTAGCTAAACCTTCGCAATTTTCTACATCAAATGCAAATAAATTTTTTTTTTTTTAAAAGGAAAGTGATGGGTACCCTTTTCAAAAATTATTTAAATCGATTAAGATTTAAATTTAATTAAAAGTTTACATTTATTTCCAAAAATTTCTTATAATATTTTTTTTAATGAAAATTCTTTGAATAATAATATTTTACTCGATTTTTTTTTTCTTTAATCGAGCAGGGATATGTTTGTCCAATAGGTTATACGAAATTTTATATGTAATCCGTACATGCCACACACGAGCAGTCCCACTTGAGCTTTAGCATCGATTAACTGAAAATAACAATCCAATCCACGATTCCATTTACCGTTAATCACACACTAATCACATGGTGACCAGCTCAGCCGGTCACATGGCTTGATACGTGGTTGACTAAAAAATGCCTCAAAACAGCAGGAAAACAAAGCTGGCTTTCCACCACTTTCTTGGTAATGGTTGCACATGCACGTGCCAAATACAGCACCCACCATCAACAGCTTGGGAGTTTTTTATTCATCATCCAACGGCTTCAGATGCATCCGTACGTGTGGTCACCGTCCCTCCCGGTAAAGAAGGTGAGAGGGTTCGAATTGATATATTAAAAAACGATTACGAGGCAAATGATTTGGAGGATGAGTTAGGGTTTGACCGTTGGGCAGATCCAGCGAGGACAGGGTAACTTTGACCGAAAGTGCACGTGCGGGAATCGAGCATACACGTGTACTTTGCTGGTCTCGAGCAACTTGTGCTTCCAGCCACGTATGATCCACATGAATAGTAATAATGGAAGCACGAGTTGTTGAGGAAACCGAGGTTAATATTGTTCAATTACTGAATTGCCCTTCTTCATGAAGAATTAATTATCCATGAGTGTTTCTTAAGGAGGATTTGTCATTATTAATACGAATTTAATTTTTCTTTTCTTGAATTTGATTATTTTAGCAAATTCGTGTTATTTTCAATTCTAATTAAAAAAATAAATTTAAAATCTTTTATAAAAAGAGAACATTTATTTTTTGTTAAATGAGTATTTTTAAAAAATTCTCTTTATGTCATCTTCATCTCATATTTTTTTTCAAGGATACAACTCATAACAATTATAAATAATAAAATTAATGTGTCATCGTATCCTTCAAAGCTGGGATAAAATTAGATAAGTAAAGAATCATAGTTTTCTTCGAATAATCTTTTATGATATTGATTACATTTTAAAGATTCATTTCTTTTATTTATTATTTGCTTAAATATTTTGAAATGATTATTATAATAAATACCATCGAATGAGTATGCATAATCTTAGCATGAGTTTCATAATATTTTATAAATATCGAGGACGACTTGTATTTATATTTAAAAGTTTTTGAACTACTATTCAACAATCGGTCTTACTTAAGGAATTTGAAAAAATGTTTTAATTATTTTTCTTCAATAATTGCGCAAAAGATATGAGTTTTAGAATAATTGTGTCACTTCTCATTGAGATATGTCAACTGCCAAGCAACTTAAATTAAAATGTTGCGCTCATGTTTGGTGATGTTTTGCCCTAATTGTTCTTTGAAATTTGCTTCGTAAGTCAATGGGTAAAACAGTATTTGTATCAATGATTACTAAGGCGATCTTCAGAATTTAAACTTTGAAAATAACACCCAACAGTCTTCTAACAAACAAACAAATCCCAGAAGAGAGAACAATTTTTAGGACACGAAAATTGGACTACCAATCGAAAGTAAAGTGATTACTTTCGGAAGTGAAGGTCAAGGTAGTTGATTTCTTACAAAAGAGAAAACACGCATTTCACAATTCTCGGCGAATTCAAACCCCATAAATCATTTCAAACTAACAACTGTTTTCAAGCATTCACTATACTGTCTTCCACATGTTGCACAAAAACAATGGCTTGTTTCACGTTTTGACCAATTAAATTATAGTTTGACTTTGATAACAATTGCCCACGATAATATTTGAGATTACCCATTCAATTAAAAATTTTAATGGGAAAATAATTTGTCTTCTTTTCGTTTCTCAATCGATTGCTTCGTGACTCGAACAATTAAACTCTGAACCACATTTTGTTATGTGATATCTCATAACATCATGGAGAGTTTTAAAATAAAAATACAAAAGAAAAAAAAAAGTCAAAGAGCTGGAAACTAAAACTTAATAATTTGATACTATTAAATTGAAAAATAAAGTTTAAAGAAAAATCGATAAAAGAAAATAAAATTTGTTGGATATTTGGAGCAACAAATGAAGGGACAAAACTCGGCCGACTGAGGTAAGCAAGAATGGTTGGAAGATAAGGAAGATAAAGTGATCGGATGGTTGAGATTCATCAATCTTAATGATTAAGACATGACTAACCCAACAGAAAAGTCTAATCAGTAGAGTTGCAAGAAAAGGACCCCACCAATAAGAGGGCACAGACTCCAGCCACGTAATATAAAATGCGCATCATTGAACAATTAATATGCTTACATTCAGGACAACATCAGAATTAGAATTATCTGATCTCAACTTGATGGCAACTAACAGGGGGCCTAGTTCACGTGATTATCACATGGAAACGAAACGACATACGGACGAGCAGATGGACTATGGTGGGCCCCTGATGGGATCGTCGGACAAGGAAAATCACTTTCAATTAATGCCTTTGGATAAATAGTTATTTTTTTTTCTAACATATATAATTATTTTTTATATATTAATTATTTAGATAATATATAATATAAGAACAAGCATTTCGTGTATATAATCTAACAAATATAATTTATATCAATATTATCATTGGTTAAATAATTATTACATAATTTATTAAAAAATTTCACTTATTTCTAATACTTGTTGATATAATATTATTTAATTCACATTAGATTTTATAAGATTATATTATACAATCTTATTTTACATGCAATATTACTCGAATAAAAATATTTAAATTGGTCAAACAATAATAAGGGTTGAATTTCGAGTGGTTAGAAAAAAAATACTCAATTAAGTGTTTCTTGACTAAGCAAATTGCGAGATAATTTGGTTAATAATTAAAATGTTTCCTAAAATCATTCCATCATAAAATATTATAAATTTTAGTATGTAATAAGGAAATGGAATTTTACTCTCTAATAATTGATTTGTTTTGATGTGGGAAATATGTAGACAAAAAAAGAGTGCGAAATAGAAGACAAAGCAAAAATAAATGATAAGAAAGGGGCAACATGGTAAGGCCAAAATGGAATTGAACCAAGTGACAATTTGCAAAAGGGGCCATGTTCACGTGCACATCACATGAAGATTGAACCACGCTTTGTACGGTTAACAAGTATTGGACTGGTGGCAGGGAGAAGAAGGCGAAGGGCGGAACCACCCTAGTCCCATGTTGTTCATTTAATATTTAATTATGTGAAGAATCAAAAGTAAAATAAATGTATTATTGAAAGGTTGGGAAGAGGGAACACGTGGGACAGCTATCACGCACCCGTGGGGACATCTCAATCATCATCCAACATATTGTCTCGCCCTTTAACCCGTGGGACCCCCTCCTATCTCTTAATCTATTCAATCATCATCGTTTCAACCATTATGTGACTATCACAAACAGCGCGTGGCCTTTACACACACACACTCTCTCTCCCATCCCAAATACTCAAAAATCAAAGTGTGTTGGATTGGAGTTGGACCGGCATATTAAATCTAATCACATTATTTGATATCTATATGTTATACAACTTGTGTCGGCATCGGATCTTGTAGGCTCTTTATTTTTATTTTTCTTTATTGTCCCTTTCACCAATTTTACAATCATATATTTATTTTTTTAATATATAAATTATATAAATAGATAGGTTTATATTTTAATCTTTCTAGAAATCTTTTTTAAAATATATATATTTTTTAAAATAGATATCAAAGTACGTACTAATGACTTGACAACAAAACTATGATAATTCAATAAATCTTCTTAGATAAATTATGATTATATTAAAAAGGTGATTATAACGACTAAATTATTTTAAAATGATGATATTGTAATGATCTTTAAGAATTTAATAATAATTTTTAAAATTTTTTAAATGTTGCAAAAATTCTCATACTTGATAATATTTAATAGTTTTTCTCTAAATAAACCATTAAAATTTTATAATAAAATTGGAAATATCAAATTTAATTGTAACAAAATAAATACAAAACATAATAGACCATGGTCGTCTTTGAAGAGAAATGGAACTAACACATCGAAGAATTGAATAGGGGAAGAAGCTGGGGATATGATTTGGAGGCGCGTGGGAGTGGCTCAGCGATTGCATACGTAGGATATTTTAGGTCATGTTGACTGTCAAACTGAGCCAGCTAAAGCACAAATCACTATACCTTCGTCGAAACGGTAACGTATTTCGGGCAAGGACAGGGATGCTTGTAGTCGCACCAATAATTGATTGTTTCAGTGATTCGCTTTGTTATTGATGATATGATTCGATAGTTTACTTTATTATGACATCTACTCTAGAAGCATGCACAGTCACATCCATCATCAACGTGAACCGAAGACACGTTATGATGGAAAAGTTTCAGGGACTTCGCTCTACTAACAACATCGTTTCCCAATAATTTTATGCAAGAGACAAAGCTGCCATGTGAGTGTGGCCATAATTGAATCAACATAGTCCGTTGCAATTTGCAAATCCTGTTCAAAGAAATGAGTAAGTGCCGTTCATTTCATGTGCATTTTATAATGTTTTAAAGTATATGTTAATTTCCTTTTATTATTATGTAAAATATAAGGTTAGGTGTGCTAGTGCTACCATTTTTTCATGTGACGAACGTAAGGGTAGTCAAATCACAATTAGATTGTTATGATTAAGAAAATAAAAATTATATTTCTACTAATAATTTATATTTTTAACTCAATGATATTTAAATAAAACAGTATATATTAAACTGATGATATGTGTGATCAAATTCTCTCATTTAAAAGGTTGTTTGGTAGGAAAGTGATTATTTCATTTTATTGTCCAAATAAGTTGCTTGGAATTAAATCGAGAGTACAAATGTGAAATGTCAACGCAGAGATGTTAGAAATTCGTTAAATGTAAAATCCAAACGGCAATCGTGATGAAAATATTTTTATAATTAACATAACACGCTTGCTATGATTAATTAACAAAGCGATCATTAAATTTGACTAACTTATGGAGACAGGTAGATTAATGCACTTTGTGTCCGTAGAAAATGTAATCGTAATAGTAATTATCATCTTGAACAATGATTAAACCGTGCTCGTTTCTATCTTTAATTAGACACTAATCATTACTCTTTTCTACAAGGGTTCATTTGGTATTTGATTTCTTAAATAGGGGCATTTAAGTAAATTTACAATCATGAAAACCTGCAGATGGACGCGGACCTAGTATAGATACAGATATGGAGTAAACGGTTAATACATGCTAGTCCGCAGACCCACAGGTATGTTGAACAGTGTATCCACGACCCAATCAGGTGGGAGAGGAAGCGAATGAAATGGGGCGTAGGTAAAACGAGGAGCTGATGCGCGTGGGCATTGGGGTGGCCAGAGGTTAGGGTTAAGTTAGAGAGTTCACTTCAAATGATTGTCGAGAAGACGGTGTCGGGGCATGGAGCGACAAGATGACACGCACGATCGCGTGGGGGTGGGGTCCAGGTTTGAGGGAGCACGTGTCTCCAGGCAAGACATGTTGGGCCACGTGAGCTATGGGGGGAAGAAGAGGGCAGGTTTTCTCTTCCACGCTTTTTCCTAATCTCTCTCACCCCACCCTCCCCACGTGAACTCCACTCTCCCTTGTCTCCTTCTCTCTCTCTCTCTTTCTCTCTCTTAACCCGGAAAGCTACGCCTTTTTTGTAAAATTTGTAGATCAAATCTTAGGTTGGCTAAGCCTTGAGCCTTGCTTGGCTCCGCTTCACCGCATATTAATATTTTAAATATTTATAATAATTTACTGGATAATTGATATGCGGTATGTCAAATAAATTTTTTATTTTAAAAAAAAATTGATAAAATGATTAATACATATATTTTTATTTACTATAAAAGTTCTGTTTACATCATGAATTTGGTTGGACCACTTGAACATTCGGAAGTCATCTTATATTAGTATTGTATTGAATTTTTTTCCCCTTTCTTGAAAGTGTGTTAATGATGTGGTTGACTAATGGATTCACTTGATTGCTTCAAAGTAGAATTGACTTTTCTTTTTCACTTTCAATTCAAATTTTTTTAATGATAAAAGAGTGGTCCAAGAAAGCTTTTTACTATTATTGAGAGAGAACTCTTTACATTTTAAGTCAATACATGAATATTAGAAAGCATGTGAACCTCTATTTTTATGTGGTTGGTTTTTTTTTTCTTTAAATAGTTTTCACTGAATTGGTTTCTTTATAGGCAGGATGAATAATTAAATTTAACTATTTCTAGAATGTTGATAAATAAGACAATAAAAAATTATTCCAAACAATAAAAATACAGAAAGTGACGAGTGCCCAGCCACGAGTTAATTCGGCTGCAGCCATTTAAGATATTATATAAACAATTATTAAGGACCGCTACATTGGATACGCTCTCTTCGGTAGCGTCAGCAACACTTTACATTGCGGAAAGCGAGAACTCTGGACCGCGTGTACGTCACGCATACAATTGCGAATGCGATTGGAGCAGAAAATCCGAAAGAATGAAACCTCTGGTTTTGTAATATAAAAGGTCAAGAAAGCGACGCTTTTTGTCTCATGGTAAAAGATTAAAAAAGCAGTGGAGCCCACTTCCAGAGCCAGAATTAAAGTTGATCTGTCTGGTTCCACTCAATAACTATCCACTCATGATTTGATGGTTGTCTAAGCTTAACTGGCTTTGGTCCAAATTATAGAGCTCTGGATAGTTGGACCCCACCTGAGTATATGATCTCAGCCGTCGGATCCTGCCCGGGATGGATCATGGGCCGTTGATGGGAACGAAAGGAATGTGATAAGAGTGAGTTGTTTTCAGGTGAGATGTGGCCCACCGTGTTGAATGCTGAAGATTCATGGTGATATGCATATCTGGTCTCTAGTTGGGATTCTGAACAAATAATTAGTGTAAACTGTTTGCATTGATTAGGGGTTGGTGGGAAGTTTTTGTTTAGCGGCATAATAATATCAATGATCATTTTGAATTACTTACATCAACTGCTGCTTGAATTATAATTCAAAAGGGGGAAATGACTCTGACCCCCTAAATAGATTTAACAAAAATACTTGACTCTAATATTTTATTAAACTAATATTTACCCCATAATTTTTTAAAGGATATTAAAACAGATTTTTATAAATTTGAAAAATACTATTTTCACCCTTCTCTCTGTTCTCGTCTTTATCCTCCTTGAACCCTTCTTCTTCGTACTAT
>JANLJB010004757.1:2528-19888 GCA_026212285.1 Bursera cuneata
ATATATATATATATATATATATATATATATAATACCTCTTGGGTTTGTAATATGAATGGGATATATGAGAGATGAAACAAAGAGAAAGAGGGGAGCTTGTTTGTACTAATAGACTCACTAGATTACATACATACATACATACATACATACATATATATATATATATATATATATATATATATGTATGTATGTACATATATGTATAAATAAATTCGCAGCACACCAGGCAAGAAATTAAAGAAATGCATACCTGCACATNGATGAAACAAAGAGAAAGAGGGGAGCTTGTTTGTACTAATAGACTCACTAGATTACATACATACATACATACATACATATATATATATATATATATATATGTATGTATGTATGTACATATATGTATAAATAAATTCGCAGCACACCAGGCAAGAAATTAAAGAAATGCATACCTGCACATCAGGCGAGGTTTTACAGTTTCTTTTCCCGGTAAAAAAGAAGAGAAAAGCCTGTACGATATTATAAGCTTTTACAAAACTACAAAGGAGTTGATAAGTTGAGAAATTGCTGATTGGACACTCTACCTAATTTAGCTGCATGTAAATTCCAGAGAGAGACTTGTGATTTCTGGAATCCCATCACCCTATCTATGATGGAAGTCTAATGATAATGTGGCAGGGTAAGGAAAGGTCCAGACTAGTAGATGAATATAATTGTTTGAATTGAAGCCTTGGGATGGTGGGACGACCTAGCTAATGTAAACCACATATAATAATATAATAATTATTATGTATTGTACTCTAGTGGAACGTCCCATTCGAAGCAAGGCACTGCCTTGCATCAAAGGCAACTGCAGAGTCACAAATACGAATGTAATATAATATAATACTGCTCTTCTAATTTAAGAGAAATAAATGATGACAAATTCTTCCTCAGGATGGGGTGGGGTCACATTCATCACATGTGACTGCCCTGCCCATCTCTATAACAAATGCGTTTGGTGGACATGAATGCCAACATCATACATCATACGCTTAACGTAAACCTTCGTGGAATGGTTGATTCCTCACATTTGGTCACGCCCCACAGGCCAGCAAGAGCCCTTGAGATATCTATACTAATCTACACTACATCTACATGTGTTTCTAATGATCACGTACAAGTAGAACTAACTTTTGTCAAAACCTCTAGTATACAACCCATTAATTAAAATTCCCCTTTCTCTATTGATTCATTCATTCTTTTTCCCAATTATTATTTTAAATTATCTCCACTAGTACATAATTTGATTGCAGCAAACCCCAATCAAAATAAAAATTATTCAAAATTCATATAAGAATATAGAATATTAATTATTGCTCCCCAGAATTTGGATCACATGAGTTTTCAACAATTCTACGAATTTTCAACATTGCCTCAATCCACAGCCATTGGAGAATCAAAGACAAATACTTTATACGCTGATATACATTCTTTTGTTTGTGACGATAACAAAAAAAAGAAAAAAAAGAAAAAAGGGAAAACTCAAAAGACTGCCTGATTTCATCAGATGCTTGGAAAGAAAACTGTGCAAGTGATAAAGTAGGCAGAGAAGAGAACAAAGATGATATATCACTATTTTTTTTTATTATTTTGTTAGAGATAGATATTTTACTCATAATGTTAATTTACTGACCTTGCTTCACGGGAAGAGAGTAATAGTTGGGGGTTCCATGATGTTTTTGAGAACTCGGGGGCTTTTAGATATCGTTTTCATCTTTACAATGATAATTACCCATTTTAATAGTTTAGAAATCGGTTTAAAAATGTCAGTTTTTCGGGTTCTTGTTGGCGGCGGGGAATGGCTACGATCAACGGCGACAAAGTATAATGAAGGTGATAAAAAGCTATTATGCATTAGATCAAGGATCGCAGTTACAGTGGCAAATATCGCGGCAGACTCGATTTGACTCCACATAAGAAATGGCATCATCGTTGTCTTCTTCGTCTTCATCATCAGTTAGATCGTGGAGAACGGCGTTTCTGACGCTGAGGGACGAAACCTCAAGTGGCTCTCCTGCTTGCACCTCAATTGACCAACTTGTTAACAATCTTATCTTCTCCAACATCCATTCTTTCATCTCTGCTGCTTCCGATCTCCCTTCTCACGAGGTAGTCATTCAATTATCTAATTTTCTTACTACACTGACATATTCATAAGATTTAATAGTTGTTCTCGGTACTTAGTTTTTGTAAATAAAATAAATACAGGTCACGTCCGATTTGTTGTTTTTGCTGGAATTGGTTGCAAATACTTCTACAGAAGGAGAAGGAGAAGGAGAAGCGACCCCTATAACATTTACACATGCTTGCCACTTCGTATGCTATCACTTTTTTGCTTTTTGCTTTTTGCTTTTTTTGGTTCATTATATTTTTCTGATTATTTTTGTTCTTTGCCTGTCTCAGATTCACAGCATATGTCATCGTGTTTCCTTTGAATTTAACTCGTCTTCCTTTTCTCTCATCATTGACTCCTTTCGAAACATTGTTGCATTTTTCTTTGGTAAATCTGTTGTTTCGTCAAATGCAACTACAATTAAACCTGCTATGGAATGTCTGGAGACTATAAGGTATCGTTTGATATCATTTTATCATCTGTTAAAAAAAAAAAGAAACTTAATTCTCATGCATTCGAAATAAATTCAGACACTCATTATAAATATTCACTCTCGCAGACGTCTTACCAATGTGTATGAAGGCAAATTGTCGCCCTTAGAAAACATTCAGCTAGTGAAATTCCTTCTCCATACCCTTGGATGCTTTCATGCAGCATTCGTCTACTTATATAACTCAACTGCTAACAACTCCAGGTCTAATGCTGAAACTGGGGTGAAGTTACCTAGATACACTTCTTTATGGGAAGTTCAAACTCTTTCCCTTACTATGCTTGCTGAAGCATTCTCAAGGGATGGGTCACTTTTTCCTGTTGATATCTGGAAGTCTACAATTGAGGTATCTCCTTTGCCCTTTTGCTTAAATATTTATAAATAGTTAAGTTACAAATACATGTGTATTTGTGTGCCTTTTTTTGTTAATTAGGTTCTCAGAAAAGTAATGGATGTCCTCGCGTCTAAAACCGTGCTTGTGGAAGGCAGTATTTTGTCCAGGTAATAATTTCTTTCCTCTCTCCCTCTTTCCTTCACCAGCAAAAGGAAAGGGGAAACTAGAAAAGGATTAATCAGGCAAGATTCATTTTTAATATATATTTTTACTTTTTAATTTATTCATCTCAAAACATTTCATGTTTAAGAGATGGTGCTGTATAATTGCTGCAGGTTCTATTCATCTCTACTGAATTGTCTACATCTGGTTCTTATAGATCCAAAATGTTCCTTATCTGATCATGTAAGTTCATTTATCTTACTTGAGTATTTCAAAAAATTAATATTTGTTAATTGTTTGGAACTGTTGTTTCTATGCTTTCTGAACTAAAACATTCTTTCAGGTGTCAGGTTTTGTAGCAACATTGAGATTGTTCTTTGTTTATGGCCTTACTAGCAGACCTCAACTTTCATCTCCAGCTGTTGGTCGTAGCATGTGTGGTTTATGGAGTCTTAATTTGACTTCGGAAGAGCCTAAAAGGAAAGATCATACTCCATATAGACCTCCACACTTGCGTAAGAATGACAGCGTAAATATCAAGCAGCCAAAAGCTTCGGATTCTCAAGTTTCTGCTAATCACGAATCTTCTACAGTCAATTTTACTTCATCAGATTCAGATTACAGTGACAGTGATGGATCACTTAAAGACCCTGATAGTGTTCAGAGTTCTAAAGTTAGAGTAGCTGCCATTGCTTGCTTGCAGGTAAGTTCACAACACCATCTTTTCTTATGCTTTTACCAGCTTCCTGATGTTTTTATACTTCAAGGTTTTACTCTGATGTGATAGGCTCTTTCAGGTTTTTTCAGAATGTCATGAATCAAATTCATACTGGATACTAGCAAATTGTTTTTGACAGGAGTTGGGAGTAAAACTTTAACATGCTAACTGGAAATGGCATTACTCAGGGTCAGAGGATTTGGATGATGTATTGGTAGAACAATGTATTGTGAACATGGGGCAATGTTTATAGTAAACCAGGATGGGCACACGAGACCTTTTTTTACCTGCTTATGTGTGTTAGCTTATGTTGATTTCTAGGTGTTTGACGTATTTAATGCTGTAACCGAATTATATGGATATGTTATATTTCTGCTATTGAAGCCGCCATAAATTGTTATAGTATTTGAGGTTATCGGTGTTGTAACTGTTGTTTAGCAATGTAATTGGTAATTTAAGGTGCACAGAAAATCAGTATACTAGCTTAATACAGGATATTCCCTCATTAAATCTTGGGCTATAGCTGCTTGACCATGTATGTTATTTCCAATTTAGATCAGATCTTGTGGAATTTTGAAAGAAGGAAAAAGTAATAAGCTAAAGAGAAAAGTTCTTTTGGGGATCTTCAAATCCTTTTATGTATTTCAGAAGAATCATTATTTAAGAAGGCCCGGGTCTGTGTAAACTTGTCTGTGTTATTATTGTACTATTAAACAGAAATAGTATGAAAATTCAAGTTCTTCATGTTCTTGGTTGAGTTGGCATTTCGGAATCATGTTCAATCCATTCTTCCTCTGTTGATGACTTCTAAGCAACTACCTATAAGAAGAATTGAAAATTTATAATCAAAGTAATCATCTAACCTTTGTGCTTATTTCTTCTTTCTCTTCAGTCAGTTTGATATGGTTTGATTTTACTCTTTTTTTTTTTAATTATTTCTTGGCCAATGTGCTATATTTTTATTTACTCAGTCCATGTTTGATGTGATCTTTTTGGGAAGTCTGCTGTGTTTCTTAGTTTTACCTTTTCTGTTTGCATAGCTTGCAGAATGTCTGTATAACATTAAACTAGCTGTTAGCAAACTCTTATAAGTTTCCAAGAATACTTCTAATCCTTATCTTTTCGTGGGTGAAGGATCTTTGTCGAGCTGATCCTAAATCATTTACGACCCAATGGACAATTCTTTTGCCAACTAACGATGTACTACGACCGAGGTGAAAGATTGTGCTTCATTTTTTGTTTTTTTGTTCTGTTCTGTAATATTTTCATACAAAGTTATCTTATTCATTGACTTGTCTTATGTTGTTTGTTTGCAGGAAGTTTGAAGCAACTCTAATGACATGCTTGCTGTTTGATCCTTACTTGAAGGTATTAGTCTATTTGGACTGTTGGTAGAGTGATTGTTGTTGGTCTGGTTTACCGTCCAGGCCCCATAATTTATCTATATAATTTTGTTGCATGCATTCTGCAACATGAGAAGTAATTTCTATTTTTTCATTTGTAATCATGTCTTTCCATTTGTTGCAGTTTTCTTATGTCTTTTCATCATTATGATGTTACCTCAGCTCTGCTCCTACCTTACATATGCTACTTTCTGGTGCCTAGGCACGAATGGCATCTGCCTCAACTCTGGCAGTTATGATGGATGGGCCTTCATCCGTCTTTCTGCAGGTAGCAGAATACAAAGAATCTGTTAGATGTGGATCATTCATGGCACTCTCAAGTTCTCTTGGACAGATTCTAATGCAACTTCATAGTGGTACATGGAAGCTATTGTGTTTTGCAATTTAGTCAGTTGGGAGCAGACAGTGGTCCTGTTTAGTGCTCTCTTTTAATTGTCATGTTTACTTTTCACATGCTTGACTATTATATTTTCCTTTTTGTTGTTGTTGTTATTATTATTATTATTATGATTGTCATCAATATTATTAACATGTATATATTTATTTATGGTGTAGGTATTGTTTACTTAATCCAACGTGAAACTCATGATAAATTGTTGGCATCCTTGTTCAAGATTCTTATGCTTTTGATATCATGCACACCGTATGAATCCTTCTTCTCAGAGTTATCTCATGGTTCTCAAGATGTTCCACTTTCCTTAATTGAAAATCATTTACTTTTTTATAGTGTTTATATTGCATTTATAATGTCCTTATGATGTAGCACTTGATTACCCACACTCTAATTTCTTCATGTGTTTGAGAAATGGTTGCTTGTATCTACATTTTTGAAATTTAAAATTTAGACGCTCATTCGCATTTGCATGATGTTAGATAATTAACAAATTTTTTTTAAAGTTTGACATCTGGCTTATATGGAATCTTTGGTAGCCTTATTCATGTAATATCAAGTCTTTTTCAAGTGTTGCTTATATGTTTTCTTAAATATAGTCACTACAGATGTTTTAGAGATTTCTTGATTGTTAGACATAAGTTGTAATTGCGGTTTAGAGCTTTATTCTGAGTCTAACTATTTTATGGGTTATCTTAACGTATGCTGTTTAAAAGTTCAAAGGCAAGTAATAAATGTAATCTTTCTGTATAAAGAAATATCATTTTGTTAATAAATGACTATCTGATTGTTAGTAAATGACTTTGACTTCCTTAAAGAGTAAGATAACATTTATTACTTACCATTTTTTATATTCTTAGCATGTTCCTTAACTTTGATTTCCTTGAATAATAAACTAACATTTTTTACTTTCCATTTTAATATTCTTAACGTATGCCCTTAATGTATACATTGAGAGATCCCTAGCTTATTTGGCCTCTGTGTGATTTAGTTGAGACTCAAAGTTTAACAAGTATTGTTTACAGCAAATTGGAGTATTTAAGTTCTTCGTAAACTACTAACTTAATGAAGATAAATAAATTTTTAGCAGCTCTTAGAGCTCCACATTCTTCTCCGACATGCAATTACCCAGGAATTTTAGGTGTGATTACCTTGAATTTTTATCGGTTGACTGTTTCTCTTTCTTCTTTGAATCTAAAAACCTTCATATTCTGATGTATTTGTTCATCAATTGTTGGAAGAATTTCCAAGATTAGAAAGGTTGCTGTTTAGAGCAACCAGAACCTGAACTTAGTTTATTTTTCCTCTATTTGACCCTCGCACGTATCTTCTGATCATGCATTTGAAATCCTAAAACCACACTTCTTCACTAACTTTTGAGCTAGAAATTCCTTTACCTGCTTATTTAGTCTTCAACCACCAGGCAACTGCCAAGACTAGTGTTGCTGTCCTGATTTGAACCTTTTCTTAATTTCAACATCTAGCTCATAAAACTTAGAATTGCAAGATTTTATAATACATTGTGGGGTGCATTGTTTGAAATGCTAGTGATTCCACTCTGTATCACTGCAAAAACTGTAAAAGGAATTGGAAAACCTTGTAGGCTACTTCTATAACTTAAGTCTATCTCTGAAATTCTGATTCTTTGACATGTAGAGATGTATCTGCAGCACCTATTTTGTATAAATATCTTAAATGTCAGTACAGTATGTTTATAAATGTACAAGTTCGCTTTTTAAAAGCTTCACTAATATGAGGGATATTTGATGGTTGTCTAAAACTTTTTAAAATAATAAAATCTAGAGAAAGTGTTTGAGAATCAAAGAGGGCTACCCTGGGAATTAATGGATTCTTAAAGTAACACTTGTTTATATGCATAATTTTTATGCTGAGCATTTCATATTCTACTTGTAGTCTGTAAGTAGTTTAAACCATAAATTGGCTTTTTATAGATTCTTATCCTATAAAGATGTTGTCTTCTAGTAGTCTTGGAAGTTTTTGATAGTTTCTAGTAAGTTCTGTGCAATTAGAAAACATGTATAATTTTATAGTGTTCATAATAATTTAGTGAGGACTGAGATTTGCTACTTACTTGATTAATTGTATGTAGTGGATCTGATAGGACTTTTTGAAATACTACTTTCTGCTGATGTGTTGAGTGATGAACAGGAAAGAGAACCTTGATTCTTTATCATAGCATGCTCCGGTTTTTATTAGATTTTTATTGACTGTCAAGGGCTCTGGTGCTGGCTTTTTCTGCCTCCAGTAATTTTATGTTTTGCCTGTCTTCATCTTTTGATTAAACATTTGTCTGTGTGTGCTTATTCTCCTTTTTCCTCTATCTTTTGGTGATTATTATGCAGATATTCAAGGATGCCTGGAGAGTTGTTGCCAACAGTAATCAGTTCTCTACAATCAAGGATTGAAGAGGGATTTCCATTCAAAAGTGATCAAACTGGTCTTCTGGTTAGTTTTGCCTTTTTTATACTATATTTTGGGGTAAGGGCAAGGGATCATGGTTTATCCATGATGTCTGTATTATAATACTAATTATTCCTATTCTGCCAGGCTGCTTCTATTAGCTGCATAACGGCAGCTCTTTCTGCCTCACCTCCCCCACTTCAAGTGAAAGAAATGTTGTTGGAGGAAATGTCAGCTGGTTAGCTTTAGTTTCATCGTGTTTATATTCATGTGATGTCTTTCAATGGATAGACAGCTTTTGCCTTGGTAATACAAACTAAGAGAACTGAATTAATCAGATTATACTTTTGTAAAACAATCTCTAGTGTCTCCCAATAAGTTAGAAATAAAAATTGGTATTTTTGTTGGATAACTTAAAGAAGTGAGGTTCTGATTTGTGTATTCCTTTCTTCTTTCTTCTTCTTCTCTCTCTTAATAAATGTCTGGAGCTCCTACTTTTGTCCAGTATACATGGGTGTGTGAGTTGTCTGTGAATGGTAGATGCAATATAATGTCTGATTAATTTGATTGAAGTACTGATTTGTAACGGTACATGGTTAACTGATTTGATTTGAATGACATACACTGTAAATAAACCTACTTTTATTCATAATCTTAAGAATTTATTTAGCATTATTCCATTAAAGATGATCCATAATTGTTCTTTGAATGTATACATGTTACTCTCTACAGTTTGTTTGATGTAAACTAATCTTGCTAGGATCTGGAAATTGAAATCCCTTTTCACATTGGTCTTCTGTTTTGTTATTGCTGTCTCCCCTTTAGCTCTGGTGCTTCTATTATACTAATGGATTCATGTATTATATTTATGAAAAAAATCAAAGCTCTTTTTTCAGGTTCTGTTGAGGCTGAAAGGAGGTCACGTGTTCTTTTTACATTGTTTCAGTGTTCTGAACGACTAATGAGCCCAACAATATGCTTTGAGGCTCTTCAGGTAAATCAATAAATGTAGAGATGTTAAAAATGTTTTGGTTCATTGCAATTAGTAGTAATCTCTTTTATTTTGAAAATTCAAATGGCCATGGTTAAATACCATTCGGCGATGAAAATTTGTATATTGTTTGGATGAATGACATAAACTTGATTAAAATCTGCTTTTTAAAATAAAAAGTTCCGATATACATACATGGTTGATTGGAAGGTAAGACAGAGAGTTTAAAGAAGAAGAGCCAGGTTATAAATCATCATTTATACCTATGGGGCAGTATCAATGTGGTGCAATCTTTCTATCAAAAGTTGTAGCATTGGTCAAACATATTGGTAATTACTAATCTGTTTAAAATCAGTTTTCTAAGTCACACCAGGGACAGAAATGAGGCAGTTGAAGATTAAATAAACTGACAAGATATTGTTGCCGTTAAGAGTAATGATATTTTGTTTTACAAAGATTTTTCATTGTAAATTCAAACATTATGTGTTGCAGGCCCTCAGAGCAGTGTCACATAATTATCCAACCATTATGTTAGCTTGTTGGGCACATGTTTCCACGATTGTTTTCAAAATTTTGAAAGCAGCTAAGGCGGAAGCTCCGACAAAGGCATGGAAGGGACATGGAAACCCTGTTGGTTTCATTGGGGAAAAAGTCATTACAGCTGCTATCAAGGTACTAAATCTCCCAAAGATTCATTACTGTAGAAGTCCGAAGCAATACAAATTTATGCAGGTTATGTTTGGTTGGATTTATCAAATTTTTAAGGCCATTAAATAGTAGATTAGAACTTAAAAAAATTTAATGAATAATTATCAATGATTAATAGATAGCAAAACAAAAGAACCACATATATGAAGTTTCTTACTGCATACCACTTGTTACCCTTATGATATCCTTACATTTGTTTTATACAAAATTAACAAAATAGCCTTATTTTTAAGTGCTTCCTTAAAAATAATTCCAATTTATAATGATTTCACATTATAGCCCTTTCCTTGAAAGCTTGACAGCTTGATTGTTGTTGAGCTATCGAGCACAACTACTACTCGGCAACTTGGGGCAGCTCGAGGGCTATGCGTAGAAAATTTTGAAACCGGAATTATTTTTGAAATTACACTTAAAAGTAAAGATATTTTTGAAGTTCTCCTTTTATTTAATTGTTCCTTAGTTTTGACTCAGTGTAGAAATTTAGTTTTGTCTTTTATTTTTCATTTTTACTGGTGATTCTATTTAGGAAATATGAAGACTGGAATTTTAAAAGATATGTCTATCGTATATTTTGCATTTGCTGGGGGCTCTCCTGCCCTTCAAGATTTTGTGAAAATTTAAATTTATGCTTTACCACTCTTGATTGGATGTGGTGTTCAGAATTTTGGGAGAGAAATTGATTCATGAAGTTCATTAGAATCGAAACCTTTGTTCCATTTTCTTTTTTAAATAAATTAAAAACAGTAAATTTATGATCTTCAGTTATCTACTAGTTGACAAATGCATTTTTTTTTTCTTCCATAATCGTACTTTGTAGTTGTATCTGCATGCTTCATATACATACACTCAGTAACTTAGATTAGATGATTGCTATAAATTTAGGTGAACTTTACTGAGCTTGAATTTTTCTAACCTTGTTTTTGTGAAAAAGTAATGGCAATCTGGTTATGTTTCACATATGGCTAAACGATGACATCCACTCCAAATCCACTTTTATTTGGATATTGCACACTCTTAAATTTTGATCTCCTAGATTTCCAAACCTTTTTCTGAATTGAGTAAATAAATACATGTCAAAAATTGTTGTCTCAGTCATCTTGAGAATGATCTTCATAAATGGCTTAAAATTGTTATGTGCCATGATTACTGTGCTCTTATTCGCCTCTTTGTTTGTATTCTCTGTTCTGATTTTCTTATTACTATTCTGCCTTTAGTTCTATTACTTGAGTAAGTGTCTGTCATGGATAGTATACTCCTTTAGTACTTGGGGTTGAAAGATACTGGACATATGAAATAAGCCTTTCCGATATAATAATCCTAATTGGAAGTATGTTAAAGATCCATTTTTATTACTCCTCCTGCTTGTGGATATTTTGTAAGAGTAATTACACTGTTTTTTTTTTCTTGATTCCTTTTCCATTTTCCTCTTTTTGTTAGACATGATACATCTGTCATGGTTTCCAATGCATATTTAATTTTCAGGTTTTGGATGAATGTCTTAGAGCAATATCTGGATTTAAAGGAACTGAGGGTCTTTTAGATGGTAAATTATTGGATACCCCATTTACTTCTGATTGCATAAGGACAAAAAAAGTATCATCAGCGCCATTATATGAGCAAGAGAGTCTAGAGGATATCAGGGAAGAAGAAAATCCTTCGCATTCTGGAAGTGAGCAGTGGTCTGAGACAATTGAGAAGCATATGCCACTTATTTTGCAGCATACTTCTGCGATGGTTGGTTAGAATTTCTTTGCTATTTAAACCAATAGACCTCCATTTATATCTCTGGTGTTGAAGAATTTTGTGGATTTTGTTCATGATTGTTTTAAGTTTTAAGGGGAAGTGTCTTCTTTATTCATAAAAATTGGAAGCTTCTATGATCTAATTAGGGAAGGGATTTTGTCGAGTTCTGATAAAGGGTCTCTTGTTATTCTTTGTTTGGGATAACCATTTTTTGTTTAGCTCTTGGAACCCTTTCAGGGTCTTGAGGACAGCTTAACCTCCCTTTTGTTGTCCGCTTCCCTTTTTTGTAACTTGTTTATCATCTAACACATATTTTTCTGTCTCATAATGTCTCATAATTCTTTTATATTAATTTTTTTTTTTTTTAAAAAAGGTATTGGATGTAACTTAAATTTGCTAATGCTTACGTAGTAAACTTAAAGCACTACTCATTCGAATACCAAATTTGAGTTCTGAAGGACAAGAGTTCCTTCCTGTCTGTTGAACTTGAGAGTGCAGTTAATGGAATCCTGTTGTCATCTTGCAATTGGCCTTCTGTAAAATTGACCTTTCATGCTGTCATATAGTTGACTGACTACTGCAGATCCTAGATTCTTCAATGTTTCATAGATCTGTTTCTGTCACCCTGCCCTAAATAACGGAGGAAATTTTTATTTTTAGCTATTTTCTTTTCTTTTCGTTTATTTTTCATCATGAGATAGATATCTGATTGAAAGTGATAAAGTTTGAAATCAAAGGATTTAGTGTGGAAAATGGTTTCTTTCACATCTAGTCTCGGCATCTTTGGATGCCTAATATTCAAGTTGTACATCAATAGAGTAACTTCTGAGAGATGCATGCAGTGTTTTTATCTGTTATATCTATGTGGTTATGAAGATGTTATGTTGACCAATTGAAGGAGAGCTCGAACAAGCCTGAAATGTCAAAACCTTTATTTATTTATTTTTTTAGGTGTCTTATTTGTATCATTTAGAATTTATGGAACTCCAGTACTGCTATTGTATCTTTATGAGATGGTCTCTATAAGGGTAAATTATTCCATAGGACTTGAGATGGTAAGTAACTCATAAGAAGATGGACTTTTCTTGACTCTGAACTCTTACTTTCCTCTTGAAGGTGAGAACTGCAGCAGTTACTTGTTTTGCGGGTATTACTTCTTCTGTGTTCTTCTCTCTTGTGAAAGTGACACAGGACTTCATTATAAGTTCTCTTGTAAGTCTTCAAAATTTACTTGAATTTTGTTGTCGCATCTGCAGCATGGCCAGTAGTACACAC
Organism: Bursera cuneata; assembly: GCA_026212285.1. Classification (NCBI taxonomy): domain Eukaryota; kingdom Viridiplantae; phylum Streptophyta; class Magnoliopsida; order Sapindales; family Burseraceae; genus Bursera; species Bursera cuneata. The sequence continues at coordinate 15,299 of JANLJB010004757.1, forward strand.
TGTTTGTCAAGTTGGTTACTGATTATACCTGAATATTTTGTAGATCAATGCGGCTTTACATGATGAGGTTCCTTCAGTTAGGTCAGCTGCTTGTCGTGCCATTGGTGTTATCTCATGTTTTCCACTAATTTCTCTGAGGTGATTGTGAAATGTTGTTTAATGATCAACCCTTATTTTTATAATATTTTATTAATTTGTTCTTTTGTAAGAATTGGATAGGGAATTTACAGAGAACTTGACCTCTATAGTGCAGAGATCCTAGACAAATTTATCCATGCTGTTGAGATTAACACCCATGATCCCTTGGTGTCGGTAATTTTCTTAATATACTCTTAGTTAATCTACATTTTCTGAATGGTACATTGCATATCTGTTTCTTAGCAAGTTAATAATACTTTCTTATTACTTCTCATTTTAGGTGCGGATAACAGCTTCGTGGGCTTTGGCAAACATATGTGATTCTCTTCGCCACTGTATAGATGATTTTCCTTCTAAACCATCTATAGGTGGGCATAAGGGTAACCATAGTAAATATCAAGTCTTACATAATCTAAAAGTAAATGTTTTTTCAATTTTTTTTCAATGATTTATTTATTCTTTGATAGACTCAAACTTGAACTCCCAAATGATGGAATCTTTGACTGAATGTGCTTTGCGTTTAACAAAGGAGGGAGACAAGGTAAAACATGCTCAATGGCAAGCCAGTTATAACTTTTTCTTTTTTTTAAAAGAAAAATCCTGTTTGCTACTTTTTAGTACACAAATAGTTTTATCTGTTGATGAGGAAGGTTAGATGTACAAGCATTCTTTTCTCTAGCTATCTACCTTGTCTACCTCTCTTCATGAATGCTTAAGCTGCTGTCTTTCTTCAGGGTTGTAATTTTAATGCATGTTAATGATAGAGTCCCAAACAGTGAAACACGTAAATTGAAAGAACAGACAGGAATTGAGATGAAAAGAGAAGAAATGAGCTAAAAGAAACTGATCTCAGAAGTATATTAGAGCATACAAACAACAATTACAAAATTAAGGAGGAATTCAAGAGCCTCCTATCTCTCCCCCTCCCAACCACAATTAACTCTCCACATCACATAGCTAATCAATTACCATATCGCTACTACTTACTAATATCAACAACTACAATGACCAAAATGCCCTCTTTTGTTACACTTCAAATGACCTTTTCACCCATTTTACTATAAATTCCTTCCCCTTCTAGCATAAGTGAACCGAATTGGTGGCCTAACATTGGGAGCGTTGTGAAATGTTAAGATTCTACTTGCAAGGTATGAGACTTGAATCCCATATTGAAAGTGTGTGATTTATAAGGCTTTGGGCTCTTCCACTTTAATAGTTAGCTTTTGGGGTGTGGTTTCTTCAATGTTCTTAATAATTGGTATCGTAGCTTACATCATGTCTCTAGTTGCAATTATGCGTCGTAGGTGGTGACACCGGCATTCCAGTGTTCGCCTGGGACTAGTCAAGGGATTAGTGCATAGCCAGCTTTCGTGGGCGTTGGGTTGCAGAGCATGGTAGAATATTAGGATCCTAATTACAAGGTATGGAACTTGAATTCCACATTGAAAGTGTGGGCTTCTTGTGTGGGATTTTTGTATAAGGCTTTATGCTCTCCGACTTCAATAGCTAGCTTTTGGGGTATGGTTTTCCTAAGGTTGTGGCTTATCTCCGTGCCAAAAATGCAGTTATATTTATATTTATTTTATTTTTAATACTAATATATATTAATACCTCATTAAGGTAAGTGGGATGGTGGGTGCGGGAATTAGGGCATTTTACTTCACATAACTTGAACTGTTAATAACTTTTTAGCGATCTTATGTCTGACTTTTTTGTTTGAGCTCTAAGTATAGGAAATATGATTAGTGGGGTGCAAATGCATGCAAATAGTGTATAATTATAGTAGATGAGTTACTTGTATGTTGGATGAAATTTGTCTGGATTGTTATCTGATGTGAATAATAGGTGAGACCCTTAGAATGGATTACCATAAGTTCCTTTATTTCTATGATTGTTATAGTATTCTGGTTGTTACCCTAGTAAAATTTTACATGTCATCCTTGCTTCTTGGGATTTATGTTCTAGTTAGCATTGGTTATTAGTAGATTCGATGTTAAGTTAGAATTGTATCTTTACCAAGGTCTTTCTTTTCACCTGCTGTTAGATAAAATCAAATGCTGTGAGGGCTCTTGGAAATCTCTCAAGATTTGTCATATATACAAGTTCTTCAGGTGCGCATGTTAAGGCAATGGACCACTCGTGCTTATATTTGACAACCAACAATATTGAGGCAATACCAGCAAGCGCTGATAAGTTGGGAGGTTGTGGATTTGTAAATTCATCCCATCCCGCGTCTCTAAGAGATTCACGTTGGCTGGAGAGAATGGTGCAAGCATTTCTTTCTTGTGTTACAACTGGAAATGTTAAGGTATCATTTTCTTATTACTAATGGAAAAATGAAAATTGTCGTTAATTATATGTGATGGTATTTGTTCACATCATCTTCTGTTATGCTCTCTTCTTAAATTTGGTTGCATATGTAACAGGTCCAATGGAACGTTTGCCATGCATTGAGTAACCTCTTTTTAAATGAGACACTAAGCCTCCAAGAGATGGATTGGTAAGGCAAAAACAGTTGTTTGCATTTGCTTGGTTGAAGTGTTGGATATTTGTGCTTTTACTTGCTTTTTGTACAAAATCTATGGAAAGATACATTTGAATTGCTTGAAGTAATTAGGTCTTATATCCTTACTTTGGACTAATATCTTCGATAAGTGAATATAGTAGTTTTCACCTTTGGAATGTTTCTATATGCATCAAGATTGCCATACTTCGATTCTAATTTTTCTGAGGTTTTGGATTGTCTGGTCTTTTTCATTTATGGGATACTATCACTAGCTCGTCTTTTTAGTTAATTATTTTTACAGAAGTAGATATGTAAAAATAAATGACTGATTTGAAACTAAATCGATGTCTTCATCTATTGACTTTTTGTCTCTCATTTCAACTCCCTATACCAGGACCTACTTGAGCCAAATTTATTCTTAACCTAAGTTGAAGGTATATTATGAGTGCTATCTAGTTTAACTGGTAAGGTCTCTTGTCAATGCAAAAGGAGTCCTGAGATTAAATCTCATTTACACCATGGTTGTTAACTTGGGGGAAGGGGTAATGGTACATTTATATATTTTTCTAAGAAATGTTATGTATATGCTTTTCAATCTTAAGTCTTCACATTAGCAATGATCTATTTTCTCATGGTCCATTTTTTTTTTTTCAATTCTTTTGTCTCTCTCACATATTGACACGGTTAATTATGTTTCTTCGTGGTACAAAATCTATGCTAAGTGGAGGCTATAAATTTCTTGTCGGTAATTTTATTTAACTATTTCATATCATTTACATGATTGGCCAGTGTGTGTTTTTTTTTACTAGACCTAAATATTCCATATTTGCATTTATGCTCATTAAATATTCAGCTGCATTTTTGTATAAAAGTACTCATGCATATATACTTTTCTTTCAGGGCTCCATCTGTTTTTAGCATTCTCTTACTACTACTACGTGACTCTTCTAATTTTAAGATCAGGATACAGGCTGCTTCTGCTTTGGCTGTGCCATCATCAGTTTTTGGTTAGTAGGTTCTTCCCGGTTCCTGTTGCCTTGTTTAAAAGCTAATTGTGTTTTTGATTTTCCCTGGCAACTCAATGATGTTCTACGTGGTCATCAGCATGTTTAAAACTTAATCTCGCTTAAATACAATCTTTACAGTGATGGATAAACTTCTTCTAAGTGAATCAATAACTGTGCACACTGCTTGCAGATTTTAGTCTCAGGCTTTTCATCTACCCCTTAAAATGCTAAGTCTGGATAATATTTTCCTTTCCTTCTTCCTGTTTGTTTGATGCAGATTATGGGGATTCCTTCTCAGATGTTGTGCAAGGAGTGGAACATATACTTGAGAATATAGGTTCAGACCAAATTTCAGCTCCATCAAGCTTCAAATATAGGGTTGCGCTTGAGAAGCAGGTCAAGCTTCTAAATGATATACCTCATAGCAATACTCTAATCTATGTCATATGGAATTTTGCATCTAGTCATGATTGCCAAATATTAGTAAGATATGAAATCACTGAAATGGACAACTTGACATTTGAATACAGATTAAGCAGAATTTTGAACAAAAATGCATGTAGGCAACCATTAGTAGTTGGAGTACATAGAAGGTTTTACTAAGTGTCAATCCCAAACTTGTAGTTGAAATGGAATAATGGACTAGTCCTTTTTATTATTATTATTTTATGGCTTTCTTCTTTTTTTCTGCCTTCTTTGTCCTTGTGTAAATGGCTTGTGTACTCAGCTATGTTCTCTTGGTGATTTTTATGTATTTATTGGTGCCTCGAACCCACACTGTTAAATTGAGGTTGACTAATCCATTTCATCGATTCTGAACAGACATCATTACTTAGAATTTAAGACCTACTGGCCATTCTTTATCATTCTTTTTCTTCTTTTTTGACCCTTGAAACTTTGAGAAGGGTTTTTTTTTTTTTTTTTTTTTTTAATTTTAAA
>JANLJB010004760.1:0-18197 GCA_026212285.1 Bursera cuneata
TCACTATCTAGAACGCAAATTCAGTATTTAGCAGGACAAGTTGGTAGATATTCTTATACTCGTCGTTTAACAGTAACATAATGGCATGGATATATGTGCGCTATATGGTTCAACATAAAAAGCTTACGATTGGAATCAGCCTCTTTAAGATTTTATAAAACAGTCCACGTCCCAAATTAAAAGAGACCTGGCTTTGCGGGCTCTAGCAGAAGTCCAAGAGTCCAGCACCACTTTAGTTCATTTGCGAGCAGAGCCCTTTTGAGATTTTTGTCCAAGTTGTCTTTTGCTTTGATGTGTTTGAGTTCTGAGTCGCAAAGCAAATTTGCATCTTTGGGTTTCAGAATTTTGCGTTTGAACAAAGCGAAATAAACTCTATTAGAAGATGAATAATTGGTGAAAGAAACGGAACGTATGTAGGGGGCTAGGAAGCTAAATTTAAATTCTATGTCATTCTGTGTAAGCATCATTTTACGTTTCAAGTAATTTTGCAGAAATAAAAATTGTTGTGCAATAAACAGAATCAAAGGAGAAAATGAGAAGAAAACACGCAACGAATTATAATGGTTCGGCTATGAGTTTACGTCCATTATGACCACTATTATAAAATTAGAGTTATATCAATAAGAATATATAGCAAACCCTAGTTTTCAAAATATTCAAAATACCCTTCTAACAACTAGCCATTTTCCACAATTGTATGACATATGAGCCATACCCTCAAAAAATATATTTCAAAAATACACATAGCCTTCCAGCCATACAAATTATAGGGTGGGACAGCAATACTAGAAGATAGATGACGGTAAAGGATCAGAATTCAGAACAAAATTTATTAACAATTCATAAAATACTCGATATGACACTCCTGNAGCTTGCCAAATTGGGGATTGTAGGATGTGTCTCTTGGGCCTGGATGGCCTAAGCCTCGGCTTAACTTTGATGAGCACTCGAAATGCAAGTGGACATGTGGCTTCATCATTAGGTAAACAGGTATCACGGCAAGACTACAACAATGAGAAAGCAAATCAAGACCGAAACAAAATCGACTTCTAGACACAACGAAATGGAAATTTAATGAGTTGAGTACACACCTGCCAAGCCATGTTTCAATTCACATTGTCACCCACATTTGCTTATCGCGACCATGTCAATCACGCTTCTCATTCACTTCCATTGGCACGAGTTTTGTGTGGTCAACTGAAAAATCATTAAGATTGATTAGTCTAGACAACACCAGGACTTGAACTTCGATTTTATGCAATAAAAGCTGATAAGCATTTATTTCAAACAAAAACCAAAAATTCTAAAAGTAGAAAGCAGCTTTCTCCAACTCATAAAATTGCTTTTGATAAGCCCTGAGTAGGACTAAGAAGTTGTTTGACAAAAAGCATTGTTGTTCAGAAGAAGTAAACAAACGCCGCCCAAAACTAACAAACTTCAAGGAAATGTAGCAAGTCAACAATATGTCTCTTTACAAACATAATTCCATGATTACCCTCGGGCAAACACAAAGAACATAAAGGAAGCCCGTAATTATTTTTAAAAGCAATGCCAATTACGTCAGAAAAATTATTTCAATCCGCTTCTCCAAACAGCAACGTAACATGGAGCGCTGGTAGGAGGTAGCGGCAACTCTGATTCCAAAACCGTAGCCAACAGAATTGCTCACAAAGAAATTTCTTAAAAGCCATGAAACTTCTACCTTCTCTTTAAACCAAAACGACGTCGAAGAAATCTCTTCGTTGAAGGCTTTTATGGAAGTAGAAGGAGGTGGAGGTGGAGGTGCCGGTGCTGCACAAGATGGAGGATCGAAGAAAGAAACCGTTAATGAAATCAACAAGAAGAAGAAGAAGAGCAAGAGCGGGAGATGTTCTTACATCCCGAAGTTCTCTTGTTTGAGAACCGAACCGGACGGCAAGGGGAACTTCGACATGGAGGCCGAAAGTGTGGGAGGAGACCGACCGAGTCTGACTCACCTTGTCGTAATGGTTAATGGTATTATCGGCAGGTTAGTGAGTTATAGGCCATGTCACATTTGTTATATATGGCTCTTTAATTGAGGAGCACTGAGGATGAATTGTGAAGTCGATTCATAGATGCTTTTCATTTTATGGTTTATCGAAGTTTATGGCATTATAGTAATTATTGTTTTGTTTACATATGTGTTGTGTTGTGTAGTGCTCAAAATTGGAGATTTGCTGCTAAGCAGTTTTTGAGCAAGTATCCTGAATATCTTATTGTTCACTGTGAGTTTTATAATTCTTTAACTTTTTGATTATTGAAAAATGAAAGTGGTTTATTATGTTAAGTGAACCATTATAGTTATTCTTATCTTATTGTCAGTGTTCTATTGGGTTAAATTTTTTAGCTTAAAGAAGGGCATAGTCTATTTATATTTCATCTGCAAATGGATATAATAATTGTCTGTAAAAGTTTCTAAACGTGTCTCCAGGCTATTATTCTCTGCCTGCAATATTCAATAGCATTGGTTTCTATTGTAAAATAATTTTCATAACATTAACTTACGATGCAGGCAGTGAGTCTAATTCTTCAATGTTGACATTTGATGGTGTTGATGTAATGGGAGACAGGTTAGCCCAAGAGGTGCGTTATTGTTTAGTGATTAAACCTGTCTTATTTTTAGTATACATTCTCAGGACTTAGCTTTCTGATCTCAAATGTCATTTCCTTGTTTCACTTTTGATTCAGATTAATTTTGTCAAATATTTATCTATCTTTGAAAGTACCCTCAAATTGAATATGAAATTCAAAGGGCATTGTTTCTTTCAGGTAATATCTGTCATTAAACGTCATCCAGGTCTTCAGAAGATATCATTTATTGGTCACTCCTTAGGTGGCCTGGTGGCAAGGTACGCCATTGCTAGGCTTTATGGACGAGATGTAACTAGGGAACTTCCCCTAGGAAATGGAGAATGTGGGGATAATGGATCTGAAGATCCATGCCAGAAAGAGAAATTTAAAGGGAAAATTGCTGGGCTGGAGCCCATAAATTTTATAACCTCTGCAACTCCTCACCTTGGTTCAAGGGGTCATAAGCAGGTGATACATCTATACTTTGTATTTTCAGACATAAAAATAACCCCTTCTTTTAGATAATAGTTTTATATAATGCTGTATCATGATTAAGTGTGAATCTAGATTTTTTTTTTTTAATCTTTAATTTTACTATATTTGGACTTGTAAGAGGTTATAGGAAGCCAAAACAAATAACTACATAGCTTAAGAATGAATTCAATGGTAATTTTTTTAAAAACTGTTCCTTCAATTTGTTAGGTTATACGAGGGACCTTATTTCTATCGTGGTGCCTGTTATTCCTAAAAGTTTTAGTCTAGGAATAAGGCAATTAAAAAACTTTTGCCTGCATGCTTTCTGTTGGCTTCACTTATTTATGACTTCCTTATGTTGTGGCTCTTTGTTTCAGGTCCCAGTGTTTTGTGGCTTTTACACCCTGGAAAAAGTAGCAGCGCGTACCTCTTGGTTTCTTGGTAGAACCGGAAAACATCTGTTTTTGATGGACAGTGATGAAGGCAAACCTCCTCTTCTTCTTCAGATGGCCAGTGATTGTGAAGATCTTAAATTTATGTGAGTTGTCCTTATAAACTTAATGGTTTTTGTTGAGACATATGAGTTCCTAGCATGAGTGGAATTAATTCCCAACTTGTCACCATTTCTATCATGCCTCTACAGATCTGCTCTGAAGTCCTTCAGGCGCTGTGTAGCCTATGCAAATGCACGTTTTGATCGTATCCTCAAATTTTTATTTCTATTTCTTTAAAGTATTTTCTCCACAGTCGTGCAATCATTTGAGTTAGAAGCTGGATGAGTGTTTTAACCTGATTTTAGTGTGTTTTTCAATAAATGAAATTATGTGACCAAATTGATTTGACCATTTGGGCACTCTTGGCAAAGTCTTTTCCTAGCATACTTTCTTGTCTATAGCAAGAACTTAACACCTTTCTTAGACCTTGTAGGGTGGAGTACATCTTCTCTACGGCGTCCAAATGAGCTCCCAAAGGTAATTCTGAAGCCTATGTGGAAGTTTTGAACGGTAGCATTAGTTGATCTCACTGATTTCTTCTATCAGAAGCAGCTTCTTAAGAGAGGTGACAAGTATCCACACATTGTAAATGAGGAGACAGCAAAAATTGTGAGTCCTCAGCAAGAAATCCAATTGGAGACCATAGTAAATGGAAGTGGGACCACTAACATAGAAGGTTTGAAACTCTTTTTATTAATTAGAAAAAGTTTGTCTGTAGGTTTTGTTGATTTTCAATTCTCATCTTGAGTTGCACTAGTAATTTTGGTTGTTTATGACTCTTGGTTTCCTCATGCCTTTGTTAATCTTAAGAGGGCCTTCATTGAAAGAAAATCATACATAATTATACATTTTAGTATTGAGGGAATTTTTATTATAAGATGTGCATAGATTACTTGCAGAGTTATTTCCTTGCCATTGAATAGCTGCACTAGCCAATATCTACTTTCTGAACTGTGAAGCCATGGGTAAAGATGGGATAACTTTAAGGCTATGTTGTCTTTTCCATATATTGCTGCTTATAAAGAGTATTGAACATGGGGAACAAGCTCAGGTTAGTATAAGTGATGTAGGAAATCCTGATTTGTAATTTGATAACGAAAAATTTTAGAACATCGTGTTCTTATGAGCTTACTTCAAACATTTACGATTTGGAAGTTGAGATATAATATCTGCTTCAAATCACTACTGTTTGGATGACTCTTGGGCTACCTTGGGTTTTAACTGAATTCTGTTATGAGTATCAGAGAAATTATGAACTTTTGTCTAAAAAAGTGACTAGTAGGTATTATATGGTTGTTGGTTTCTGGAGGCTTTTGTCCTAAGGGGTGAGTCCAATTAGGCTGAACGATGAGAGGTTCAGACAGCCATTTTTGAAAGTTGCTGAAAATGATTTTGAAGAGTTTGATTGGATTTTGAAACTTAGGGAAAAGTTGAGTTATGACATTTTAAATGTGAACTAGATAATGCAAGCTTCAGGATAGGGATTTGGAAGGAAAATATAGAGAAGGTATTGTCATAAACCCACAAGATTCTTATACTTTCTTTTAGAAATCTGTCATCCTCTTCCTAATTTTAGAACTTTGTTTCTCAATGACAAGTGAAATCACACATTCGCATCTAAAAGTTTTGGTGTAAGAGTTTTATTGTCATGGCATCCTAATTATTCTGAGTTCTTCTTGAAGATGATGGTTAATAAAACAATTATAGCCTTGTATACATAATTGTCACTCTTACAACATTGTAGAGGAAATGCTTAGAGGTTTGACAACCGTGAGCTGGGAGCGGGTTGACGTGAACTTCAGTGGAAGCAAACAAAGGTTTCTGGCACACAGTACCATTCAGGCAAGTTTGTCACTTTTATTTGAATTTCATCTACGAAACAGATTTCATTTTACACTCTTAGGTATAGAAAGTGTGGGCCTTCGGTGTTATATCCTCATCTGAGCATACCTTAGGAGCATTAATTGTGGGCCTTTGATATCATATCATCCACTGAGCATTTGTAATTATTTGTTTCTTGAAGTTACCTCGTAGGAGACGCTGGTGTAACGTTCTTTCATCTTCTCCTCTATGTTCAGGTAAAAACCTATTGTATCAATTCTGATGGAGCTGATGTGATTCAACATATGATTGACAATTTTGTCCTATGAAAGGTGCAACTTGTTAGTCTTTAGTGGCCTCTTGACCTAAGGACATCAACAAGGGAACTTTTAGGCTAGTAAATGTGAAGCGGGGTACAAAGCAGGTATAGTGTTGGGTGTGGTAACGGTGGCTGTAGTACAGTTGATCTGTGCGGGATGCTCATAGTAAAGTAATAGCGATGAGAGAAATTTTTTCTTTCAAAAGAAAGTATTAGAAAACATTTGTTGTAATCCATGTTAAGTGTACTCCTAATAACCTTAAGTTCAAGCGGCAGATTTTCTTCATGCTGGTGCTAGGAGCTAAAATAGGTAGAGATATTTGCTCCGGTTACATGTAGAGAAGCACCCTTATTTTTCAAAATAATTATGGATCAGTTTGATTTATGATATTGTTGTGTGACCTCTTAATGGTCTTTAATGTTGTTTAAGGCCAAGTTGAAACATCCCTGACCTGAGTGTAATTTTTAAGTTTTTAAATCTTGAAGAGCATTCGATTCAGTTTGTACTAACATAGGAGAGAGAAGAAGCAGGTTGATTTGCGGCTTAGCATTCAACGCGGGCACTAAAATGTCTAGCTGGGAACTGTTACATGGTTCGGACTTCGTAAGAAATGGTGTGTAAAATCGAACTCTTAAAATTTAACGCAAGATCCATGTTAACGATTTGTTGGTCTTTAAACTAAAGGTCGATGATTCCTGGATTGGGGTTGTGCCTTTGTTTGTATATCTTCAATGCATTTCAAATCGAACAAATAATTTTGTCTTCTCAAAATTGCATGAGCGTTGACATTAAACCAATAATGAAGAGCACGGATAGTATTTTCTTGGAGGTAATTCAGTCTAGAATCTAATATTCCCCATAAAAAGTAGAAATTGTGATTAGCTTCGAGGCAGATGTCCCTTTGCAATGTGACATACTGGAATTTGCCTACCTGAGGAGGAGTTTTAGATTACGTGTGGCAAATTAAACGGATACGAATCAAAGGGTTGGCTGCAAAGTGTTCTCTCATCCCGAGTGTACCAGAATAAATATGCAAATCACATCCGCCATATCCAAGACTTGCAGTTTTCATGTATGGCTTCTCATGCAAGGCCATGTTCATGGTCTTTAATACGTACCCTTTATTAGCAACTAGCATCCTTTGCGTAGGAAAATATGTACTACTACAGAGTATAGACAAGTACTCTTCCCAAGAGAGAGAGAAAGGTATTTTGGCGTGTCAAAGTAAAAATTGTTCAAAGCCCAAAACACAAACGTGGGGGACAAATTGAAAGATAAAATAAAAGAATGCGAAAACCCAATTATCCTACCCACCTGTGACTGTGAAATACACATCCCTATTGTAGAAATTTCTCTATCATAAAATATTGTGTGTCATCTCTTCTGTTGCTGTTTCTGTATTCTTTCATTGCACTGATTCACCTCTTACTGTTTTTGCTGTGCTGTCCATTCCTTCTTTTCTTGCTCTCCTGCTATAGCAGTTCACTGTACAATTTTTTCCTCTCGTTTTTCATATACATACACCTTGGAATTTTGGTGGCTCTTGTAACGAGGTCAAGGTCCTTCCCTTTTCAGTTGAGGTCCTCCCCTCTTCTTTAAGCCTCATTCTACCGATCTTTTTGCCCTCCACGTTCCATCCTTTCTTAAACAGAAGAAGCGAGAGATATTCATATATAAATTACAGATGAAGTACAAGTTTGCAAAGTAAGCCTTCTTTTTTACATTTAGAAGGTGGCATTCAAGCGGTGAACCTCTCTTCTACACTTTTCAGGAACTCAGATTCCTACACTGCCAACTATTCAATTTTTCTCTTCCCTCTTTTCCTATTTAGTTACTGCTCTCTCTATATATACTCTATCTTCTATTCTATTGTTCAAAGGCTTTGCAGACTCAATTCCTCCGAGACAAAATGGGCAGCTCTCAAAATTGTGTTTGTTACCACAGAAATAGACCCCTTATCCTTTCCTTGCTCTTCCTCCTGCTTTCAAGCTTGATCCAAGTGCGATTCATGGCTGAAGGTATGTAATTTGTCCTTGTTTTAGTTTCAAAAGTTTTTATAGTTTTGTCTTGCTTGCTTATTTTCAGTTCTTCATGTATTGTAGGTCGAGCAATATTCAAGCTCATGGAGGCTGCACAGGTATAGAAAGCCACATAATTCTATTTTGTACTTCAATTTCTCTTTACAACTAGATGTTATAAATATGGGGATGTTAATATTTCAACTTCTTTGTTCAGAGAGGAATAGAAGCGGAGAAGGTGGTGGCGATGAGAAGTTTGATAGGGTCTAGGCCGCCGAAATGTGAGAGAATTCGTTGCAGCTCTTGTAGGCACTGTGAGGCAGTTCAGGTCCCAGTAACAACCCAAGCACGAGGCCGCATAACTCATCATTTCTCTGCGGTAGCATACTATAGAGGTGATGATATCTCCAACTACAAGCCCATGAGCTGGAAGTGCAAGTGTGGCGACTTGATTTTCAATCCTTGATTGAAAGAACTCGTTTGCATGGAGGGAACTAATGCGCGAATCGAGCCAGTATCTAGGACTTGAATTGTACTATATTTTCTTTCTTTATGAGCTATCACCCTTCTCTTTTGGCTTCCCTTTGTGGGGCTTAGGTTAGGTCGAGGATAATTTGTTGTACTGTAGAGTTCTCTGTTTCTTGTTCCATTTTTTCCCTTTCTCCACTGATATCAGTAGTGTCTGTATAATGATTAATTGAGTAATCTAAATCTAATTACAGTTATGACTAACAACTGCGGCCTAATCGCATCTTTGGAGTTTGGATTTGGAAACTAGTTGTTTTTTGTAATTTTATCTTTTGGGTTGTTAATTTTGATGGTAAATGACGACATGGGTTATTCAAAGGAGATAAAGGTCGCCAGATGGGTGCGTAAGAAGCATGTCAGACAGTTCTGCTTTCGTATCTTACAAGATTTTTGTACCAGAAAGAAAGCCTGTTCATACCTCGAAGGGATAAACACCAAACGTTAGAATATGTGATATCATATTTTCACGTTACAATATGTGATATCATAATTTCACTTTTCCTTCTAACTCTAAATCACACATCATTCTATCATTTTTTTTTCCATTTTGATCTCTCTCTCTGTGCATGCTAGTTGCAGCAACTCCCAGCTTGGCCATTGCCCGTAAAAAATGAAAATAAGCACCATCCATAAGCTGCTTTTGAACAGATCAGGACAAAAAAAAAAAAAAATTGAAGAAGTGAAAATATTAGGCACTTGTCTTGTTATTTAGTGAATCAGTTAAGATATTACTGTACCCTATTACATTGTCTGTCAGAAAATAATTTATATCTTCCTTTTCCATTTTCACAACAACCCGGGAAGAACTGAGCTGCTTGTACAAAAAATTTTCTTTCCCTTCCATGCGTATCCCAGATGAGAGAGGACTTCGGGCATTAAATGCTATATTGATTATGGCTCTGTGATAAACAGAGTAAACTGAAGGGTCATCATGTATCGTCATTCATGTACTTTGTTCGGCTGCTGTCTGCTCTCTTCTCACTCTTCCGTTCAAATGAAATTAGGATCTTTTACGGTAACCCTTTTGGTTACCCAGCAAATCATTTTGTTTAGAAGTGATTGCTGACGTTACATTACATGCGATATATTATAAAACTATATATATTTTTTCTGTTAAAACCCAAAAAAATAATAATAATAAGGGAAATAAACCCTGATATTATGCTGTTATATCTTATCTGAAAATAAATCACTTTTTGTGCTGCTAACACTTAATACCATCTATAAAGAAGGTGAATGGTAATTCAAAGAAGATTCTGAAAAATGGCGGAAATTGATGGATAACTTTTTTCTTTTATCCTTAGTAGCACTGTTGTTATACACCCAACCCAACTCCAAGTGAGTTTGTGACCGAAACTATCAGCTTTTCTTTTGCCAGTGTTAAAGGCACCAAAAGTTGCAGAAGAGCTAAAGTGTGGTGCCGTCTGCCGTGCACATCCTTTAGCATGGAAGCATGAGCCCATATTCACCTTACAAGAAAGCAACAGGTTAGCTAGCCAGCTAGAAGAGTAGGTAAATGCACCAGAGTGAGGAAGAAGAATGTGCAAGGCAAAAGCCTGAATCCATCGGTTACTGTACATATCAGAATTTCAAACCAATTTTCCACTTTCTAGTTTCTTCCAAGCGCATTTCCCTTGCAGCCTTACTACCGTAAACTCCATCAAAATTCAAATGAATCGTATCCATAGTAGACAGCACCATAACTACTCCGCATGTACCAGTAAAACTCGCATGAATAAGAAATGATTGCTACGTAATTTTGGACTAGGCCCTTCAGAGATTTGGCGTTTCATCTTAGTGCACACCAAGGCCCAAATGGGTTAACGGAATAGGATTTGCTACATACACGCTTCTTATTTCTAAGAACACTTATTTCTTTTTTGAAAATAAACATTTTGAAATAACAAAAGAAAAATCAAATATGAGAAAATGTTTCTTCATAAAATAATGATTTTTTTTTAATTGTCTAATCAACTAAGACATTGATATATATATATATATATTTAATAGATAGTGCAAGCCGACTCGTCGGTTGATAGGAATAGCAATGGGACAAGCCTTCTTCATCTCTTATCTTACTATTTAATTTAACCTCAATTACTCATGCTCTTAAGGGTGGGTAGGGTGGGAAATCTCTATGTAAGAAATGTTTTCCTCAATCGCACTCTATTGCACATTCTTGGATATTGTACCAATCTAAAAAAAAAAAAAAATCTCATTATTACGTTAAAGTAAAATTTATAAAAATAGTAAAATATATAGTAATAAATAATAATTTTTATAATTTAATTTTTTTAAATAATTAATTATTATATATACAGTCAAAATAATATTTACATGTTACATATATGATAAATTATATAAAAATAAAAATAATATTATATTAATATATATAATGGTAGAGTATGAGGCGGGTGTAAGATGAGAGTAGTAAACCTATCCACAGCCGATCCTGATGCAGAGATTCTATAATTTCCGTAATTCTCAAACCCCTAATCATTTGACTAAACAATGAGAAATAAATTAAAATTTGTCTATTTTTATAAAATACCTCCATAAATTTGGTTACTTTTGAGCATATATTAACTCAACTCATGGTTTGCTAAGAATGTAATCATAAAAAAAGTGGTCCAGCGAAGTGATTGGCATTTGGCAGGGATTATGATCGACTAGATAGTCAATGCCTGGAATGCATCGTAGTGGAGTTTTCCATTGAAATTTTTGAGACCAGGCCATTGAACGGTAACTTCTACAGTAACGAAAGTTGCAGTAAAGAAGAAGAATTAAATGCGTTTAAGCCCCTTGAGGAATATAATTTCTACACAGAACAATTATTGTAGCCACACATCACGTTAAAACAACTACCTGCCACTGCTTGCTTCAATTTAATGCCGACACATCATTGTCTTCCTCACCACACCTACACTCTCTCATGGTCTCTTTGTTCCAAGAAACACACATGTTTCGTACGCTTTAACCACTCACTTTCACTCTTTGTCCTCTCTACATCACCTCTTCCTGGGAGAAATAAAGGAACAATTTTGCGCCTTAAATTTTTATTATTTTTCTCTATTACCCAACTTACAAGAGCCTATAAGCTATTCTTTTTTGGTTAATCCTGGAATTATCAGGATCTGCAAATACTCAAAAGTTCATGTAAGGTACCTTCTTTGTATATTATTTTTATCTCTTGCAACACTATCTGGCTTTTTTGGAGTTATATGACTCTTGTTGTAATCTTTAGACAGAATTTTGGAGTTTCAATGGATTTGTTGGCTCTCTAAGTTTGCATTTGTAAATGTTGATGTCAGTGTGTATGTAGGTTATAGTTTTTCTCTTTCTTGGTTTAGCTCAAATTCTTCTATTACATACTATACTTTTACTTAAGATTAAATCTATGAAGAATCATGTGCTTAATGACCCTCTTATCATTTACTTAGAGAAAGGATTTTGAATCCACAATTGTGAAAGCAATTTACCTCTTGGCCTAACAAC
This sequence comes from Bursera cuneata, assembly GCA_026212285.1. Classification (NCBI taxonomy): domain Eukaryota; kingdom Viridiplantae; phylum Streptophyta; class Magnoliopsida; order Sapindales; family Burseraceae; genus Bursera; species Bursera cuneata. The sequence goes on from JANLJB010004760.1 coordinate 11,743, forward strand.
TGACGACTATTTTTAGCCATATTATTGATTCCATAAGAAAAATTTCCCCGAGTAGTTCATTTGCCAGCAGTTTTTGTGTTCATAAATGCATGCTTAACCCAAATTGTCCATATTTGTACTTTGAATTCTCTTTGGTTGCAGAAGCAATAGATTTGGAATCTTAAATTTATTGAATATATGTGGGTGTTGGGACCTCAGGAGCAAAATCCCTCCATTTCTCTTACGACAACAATTCGGTCAAGTTTCTTGTGTTGTTTCTTTTATTTTTTTTATATATCGTGATTCGGTAACCAAGTTTTTAAGTAATGTAATCACTTTGTGGTTGGTTGTCTTTCTTTCTGTTTAATATCTTGTGTTTTGCAGCACCAGCTGTAGGATTGTTTTGCCATTCCTTACTAGAATTTAATAATTTTTTAGCTTTGTTTTGAGCAGAATACACCAGGTAACAACTTGTTTAATTTGTGTTAGTTCACTAGTTTTAGTTCTAATATAAAGGCTTGTATCAACTAAGTTCTTTTTGCAAAAAAAGTTGAGAGTCAATAAGTAGTCAGAAAAAACTTTGGCAGTTTACTTTTCTCCTTATTTGAGTCTCAAATCTCAATTGTTTGTTTGTGGCCTTCTTTCTTTTTTGGTGAATGTGTCATTCTTAAACTGTTACGCAGGTTGGATTTGCTGCCTTCTGCTGGTAATTGAAGGCGATTTATATATGCAGAGGTACAGCCATGTTGAAGCATTCTCCAAGTAGAAACCTGAGGTCTAAAGGCTTCAAGGTGAAGAATGCTCTTCACTTGTGCTTGTTGGTTGCCATTTGCATCTGGTTGCTTCACCGAGTCAAGCACTCCTATGATGAAAAGAAGGTATATAAGGATGGCAGTACATTGGAAATGGGGGGTGTGCATGAAAGCATTAAACTTGGCAGGAAGCATTAAACCTGCATTCCCAGATAGAGCAAACAGCTTTGGAGGTAGATAAACAAGGAGAAGGAGAACTTAAGATGGACTTCGCTGAGGTGGAGGAGGATAAAAATGAAGAAGGAACAGGAGGTGGAGACAATGAGATCGATGGACACGATCAAGAGAAATTGGAAGAGGAAGAATCTGAAGAGGTGGAGGATCTCATTGATGAAGCAGACAGGGTGGAAGATGAAAGTGAAGAGCAAGAGAATGAAGGAATGGGAAGTCACTATGTGGGTGAAAGAAATTCACAAGCAGGAGAGAAGCAAGACAAGGGTGAAGATAGACAGCGTCAAGCTGAGTTGGCAACTTTGCTGGAGATCCAAAAATGGAGCAAATAACTGCTACAGAAATGCCGTAGGATTAGTCTTGGTCTTAAGGTGATTGATCTTGATGCCCTCACCTGAAGTCATTTCCAGTTTCAGAAACAAAGTACAAGTATCAAGTGTCAATAGGCAATTGTACAAATGTTTTTCCTTTATGTCCACCTATGCCTAGAGGAAATTATATAAGTTGGTAATGATGAGGTATGTAAATACTCTATGAAATGTGTATGACTTTTCCTATAAGAAATATGAGAGGTTGACTTGCTAAGGATAAACTATTGAGGGAAATAGGAAATTGTATATCCTATATGTTATGCTCAATATCCTAACTATATATGCATTTAATAAAGACAGGTTTTTGCTTGGGCAGTAGAAATCTCCATTTTGGATAAGTTATTGTCTGGGGCTGGAAAAGCATTGGAATGGCTTGGAATTCTCTGTCAACAGGTTATGATTGATTCGTGTGTATATTAAAATTAAACACAAACATATCACTATGCCTGGAAATCAAATTAAAAATTGAAACCTCTAAACATGAGAATGGAAAAGCTAAGTGGTGGTACTGCCTTTTTTTCCAATCAAATTTATATAGAAAGCAACCAGAAGTGTCAGCTTTTAAATTCTTATGGCGTTTGTCTCAAGTTTTCATTTCAGTTTAAGACGAAACTGAACTATACCATCCAATACAAAGGTTGGAAGACATTGTTATTACTTGCTGTCGTTCATTTCAACATCAGTTATGTAGCAGACAACCCTAAAAATTGGAAGGTAATCTGATGGCTTGGCTGCGCTTGCATGCACAAGCTCACGTACTAGATCTAAGCCCATGATTCATGGGTCATAGCTCATAAGGCAGAGCCAGCACAAGGCCCACTTTGGATTAAGACGGTAAGTAACCAACCGACTCATGGGTCACGGCCTTGCGGTCATATAGCCTCTCCATGTTATATTTCATTTTCGAACCATCCCAAAAATTCATGTTTAAATTGGAATAGGTTCATTTAATCCCACAATACAGCTAATTGTCTTCACAGACTACGTTTATGCTTAACTGACTCAACATTAAGTAAGGCAATAGTGGCGAGGAAATTCCCTATAAATTAACAACAGTCTACAACTGCTTGGGAAGCTTAAAGCAATAAAAGCAAGCTTCTCAGTGAAAGTTTGCACATTTAATTTTTACTGACGACAATGCCCAAAATCAGAAATAGCAATGCTTTGAAATTCACAACTGAAATGAAGTTGAGAGTTGTTTCGTGAAAACATGAAGTATGAAGGCCAGAGGGGCAAGGAAGTTCAAAGCCACACTGCTCCTAATCTAAGTCAACACTCTCAATATGGAATAAGCATCAGAAATTTTTTGTAACGCAAAACTTCGATAAAAATTGTAAATAGATGTCCTGAGTGGATGAATGACAACAAAACAGTCTTAGAACACATGAAAGTAATAAAAAATGAATCCCCTGTATTTGCAAAAGGGAGCCATTGGGTTATCCATTTTCAAGAATCCTTGTGGTGGACTTGTTGATGTGCGGTCCATTGCAAAAGCATCCAGATTATTGATGTGCCTGATAAAAGTCAACATATTAGAAATGCATCAAGCTTGATGATAGCTACATTGATTATTCAAAAACATCAACAAAAACTAGCACCGCATTAATAAAACACTAAACATTTGAAGGGGAAACTTCTAGTTGTAATTTTATTGATAGATATAAAAGGAGAACAATCTGAAAAGAAAGTCAGTAATTTGAAGGGACCATTACTATCAACAATCCAATATCATATTGAACAGCATTTTGCAATGTCTATGAAATAAAATATAAAGACAGTTCAAGGAAAACAAAACAGGCAAACTTCAGTCCTTGAACCGTCTTTATTTTCATTTCAAAGCACAGAGAGTTAAAATGAAAAACAAACTCAATGTGAAGGTTCGTTTCGATTAGGAGAATTCATACCTGCAAAGATGCCAACAGTTGTCAGATTTGCAATGGCCATTGTATGATATATTAAGTATTCAGTCAAAAAATGACCAAGAGCGTAGACAAACGATAGAAAGGTAGCCAAATACAGTGGCTTGTTTTCAAGGTTAAATGCACAAAGAACACAAAGAGTGCAAGTCAAAAGCGTCCAGACTCCAAATGTCCTTCCATGCACTTCAGTCACTACAGAACAATCACGGAGACAGGAGATGATCAGGATTTTATAAAACATAATACATTATAAACAAAAATTGTAAAACTGAAAAAGACTGAAACACTTCATGATTAAAAGTGTGGTAAAAAAGAAAGGCATTGTTACATAGTTCCTTTTGTTGAATGTGGGTCATTTTGTCTCTCTTGTGGTAGGATTCATTAGTCTCGATTCAACAGCACATGAAAAACTTCCATGTGGCTTCATTATTGTGTTTGAGCAAGAAAAAGAATAGTAAATGTAGTTAGTTAGCACATGGAAAAGATTTAAGAATGCTGCAACATTGTAATTATCAACTGCATATCCGTTTCCAGCCAGTCATAGAGTAATATTAAGATCTAGTTAACTAACCAGTCCTGGGATACCAAAAGTTCTTACAGTTCAATTGACAAGTAAGTTATTTCCTTGCCATATGCGGACATTTACTTGTAGTTATACTATGGAAGGGTATTATCCATCTTCTCTACTAGGCACTAGCCTCAACTTGCATAAACTTAATCAGCCATTAAATTTTGTTCCCAACAACAAACATTTCTTAGTTTTTTTTTTTTTTTTTTTTCTGACATGANTTTTTTTTTTTTTTTTTTTTTTCTGACATGAATCAAAATCCATGATTTTTTTCTCATCTATGGATTTTTTTATTTATTTAGGAATGCTATGTCTCTCTTTAACTTAACAAATCTTTCACTTCAAACACACAATTGTAAATGCATGTATACAAGAGATCTATGTTTCAAGAACCTAACAAATCTACATTGTGCACGGTAAAGTCTTTTCCTTTTCATATTTTTTTTTCTCCTTTCCCCTTAATTTAATCTAAAGACAAGCCAACCTTCTCAGCAATTGTAATCAAAGTCACAAGTCCTGAAAGCAAATTCATTCCCCTTGGTTTTCTCTGTCTCCTCCATCTAATAACTTTCCTTGGCCTCCGCACTTAAAATGAATTACTTTGCCACTTAAGATACACACAATGTATCTTTCTTGGTTTTGCCAGTTTAATCAACCGAGACATCTCAGAATACAAGTGTTCCAACCCCAAAACAATTTATTTGAGATTGGACGCTGCCAGCAAGCATCGCCTCCAACATGTATAACACATTACCTAAGATTATAATTCTAACATACTAGGAACTGAACATGAACAAAATTTTTCAAATTTCTAATCAGTATTACTCTTTACATTATGAGCTGAAAGTTAGTTTTGGAAATCTTATCACTTTCAAAGTAGTTTTACAAGCAGAAGATGAATACTTGTTACAAAAAGTTTAACATTTTTACACTGACTAAATGCCAAGTATCTTAAAATCTCCAAACTTGGAGATCTCTAACTCAAATATTTCTGAGGTAGATCAGTCCCTGGCTTCAGATACAGAAACCCACACGCACGCCCACAAATGCAGTAACTTGTCTCCAAAATTAGAATTCAATAATGCAGGAGAAGTTTTCTCTAATGTGATTTGAATGGAAGAGAAATTGAGAAAGATAAGGTGGTTGCTTACTGGTAGTCTTGGAGAAGACAACAAGTCTGAGAGCCCAAATATCGAAGAAGCCGAACCATACGGAGGCTAACCGAAGGAAAGCCACCAGCATCAGCCACCATCCCAAGGGCTTCATCTTTGACTTCCTTCTGACTCCCTGTCCGTGCCACTGCAACCCACTCTTGCGCGTGTGCTCTTTACGAGCTAGTAACGGGGTCGAGTTCTCCATTAAACGCACCGTTTTTGTATGTTTTGATTTGGATGTGTACCTCTTTGACCTTAAAAGATAAAATATGTTCAACTCATTGTAATTTTTTTTAATTATATTTTTATTCAAATCATTTTTATAATTTTAAAATTATTTTTATTCATTTATGCAACTTAAATTCAATGAAATGAAACTTAATTGAATTTAAAGTACAACACAAAAAATAAGAAGTTCGAAAAAAAAGTATAGACATTAATAAAAAAATGTTTTGTAATGATCTTTAACAACATTTAAAAAAAATACTTGATTTTTATTTTTATTTAATTAAAAGTTTATAATTTGATTGATGTGATTTTTAAAATTATAGAGATTGAATTGAGTTTTATTTTTTATGAAATTAAGGATTAACAAATCGAATTTTATAATTTGATTGACGTTATTTTTTAAATTATAGATATTGAATTTTTAAAAATTTAAGTTATAAAATTTTAATTAAATTCCAATAAACTCCTTTAGGTATGGCCAGATAAACAAAATCCCTGACCTTTGACAATTATACAATTACATCCCTGCAGATAATTGTCAGACGTTAAGTTAAATGGTAGAAGGGCAAATTGGTAATGGTAACATCTATTTTGCAGTGCGTAAGGGAGAATAATATACGTGGCAGGTTAAGGTCATTTAAATTTATTTATTTTTTCATTCCCATCTTCACTAATCACTCCTCTCTCACTCTCTGACTCTTTTCCCCAGTCTTCGCGCCTCTCTCAGGAAATTAACAAAAGTTGAATCAAACCTTCTGGTTGTGACGCTCGAGTGAGAACCTCCATAATACAAAATGAGTTATCCGATTTGAATGGCATGACAGGCAAGGAAAAGTGGAAGGTACCATTCTCTCCAACCCCATAGCAGATTCCACATATTCTTTTTTTACAGAATTTCAATGGGTTGAGACTGGAGAGAGAAGCATAGTTTTGGCCGTTGTGAAAAGATGTGAAAGAAAGGAAGAAGCAACTTGTTTTGTTAAACCAAATAATTTGTTTGTTGATGACGCACTTTGTCGGAATCGATAAATCGAAATGGCTCGATGGAGGCGAATTCGAAATGAAATCTGAAGGATGATCTGCAAGTGAAGTTAAAAGCCAAAAAGGCTTAGTTTTTTGAGAAACAAAAAAATTACAACATATTTTACCATTATTTTTAAACTTTTTTTTATTCAACTGACTTATGAAGGGTAAAACGGTCATCAAACCTCACTGAGACGGTCTGCCTCTATCAAATTCTTTTTTTTTTTTTT